>JXOV01009525.1:0-52346 GCA_001014945.1 Clogmia albipunctata | reverse complement strand
TATATTATATCAGGTCTTACAAAGGCAAATAAGATCCTATTAGGCTCATTAAAGAGTCAAAAGAATCCACCAGAGACAGCAGGGGTTAGGGGTAGGTAGAAATAGAGCGATAAAGTAACTAACAGCATCAAGTACCGATCCACTTTTCTATTTAACCATCTCCCCTAGTCTCCTTTCATTCATATAGCAACAGTAGACTGTGAAACAACAAGAGCACACAGACGACGAGGAACAGAAGAGGGCTGGGGAGCAGAAAAGCGACAGTACCCCTACACAAAGCCGGGACTGAATAGGAATAAGCACCAGTACAGAGTGTAGCACAGTGTGCTTTGTTCGTGGAATGTCATCTTAACGGAGAAACAATAAATCAAAACAATTTATAATTTTGCAAATTCCCATACTTAAGTTCCTCCATTGGCGCTCGGTGGAGACGAAAGCAGAAAATGTATGCAGAGAATTTTAATACTTTTGTGTTTTAGTCAGCGTGGCGCGCGGGTTATAAGGAAGGAGGAGGATTTGAAAGTATACGAAGGTTCGTGTAGAGGCAACAGACTCCACCTCATCATTTCATTTCTGGTAGGCTTTATATGTACAAATATATATGTACAAGGAAGAGTATGTAAATGAACGGGGCAAAGGGGGCATTACGTTACAGCATTGAAAGACACACCATAAAAATTAAAAACCACCCTTATTCATAGGTTTTCACGCGCTCTTAGTCTTTTCTGTATATGTGTGTGTGTATGTGTATGATGGCAATATTGCTGGGTTTCATTGGCAGTACAAGCAATTATTTATACATCTATTGCTGTCATTTCGCATCCTGACTTGACTACAACAACAACGAGTATGCCTTTCCAAAGCGTAGAATCGATGCGAAATATCTAACTGAATGTCGTAATTGTACATAATGTGTCTCCAACAATTTCTTAAGGATTTCACTAAAGCCATCACCAAACCAGGAGGGATATGATGTGTTTTGTGAGAGAAAGCGAGCAGCATTAGCGCATTCCAAACACCCTCCATATATACATTCTCTTTACCCTGTCGTTGGATGCCACTAACTTCAGCCCAGGACTAAGAAGACGACAATGGAGCAAAGAGTTTGAGGCTTTGGCTTGACTTGTGAAATTGTCGCAATAAATGTAGAAAATTGAGTTTATTTCTCGTACAGTACAATGTGATTCAATGAGCAATATTGCATAGTTAACCAAATTTTGGTTCTATACTATTGGCAAAATGGCAAATAAACATTTGTATACTATACAGATGGTATAAACATTTATCAGTTGAGGATTCGGTTTGTCGGTGTGGTGGGAATGGTGACAGTTTCCAGGAAATGGGAAATTGATTTCGAGAGCAAAGTTCCATTTTGCATTTCTTACAGTTTGATATGATAAATGAAATATCTACATGAATGTCACCGTAAATTAATTTCAACTTTTTCTACAAACCACTGCTGGCGGAACACCGCAATCACGGTTCAGTCAGTCTTGTGCACTTTCACAAACAGCAGAAGAAGAAAACGGAGCGACAGACGGTTGGGAGGGGGATGAAGGAAGGGTATCATTTGACATCATCGCTCACCGCACTGGGGATGCTACTATTTTTCAACGTTGTTCTCTTTGTTTCAGGAATTTTAATATCGACGCCTGATAATAAAAAACTCGTTGTTGCTTCGCATTTTCGGCAAAGCAATATAAAAAAAATGAAAAAGTGCAAAACCCGTAAATACGTATTTGAGTGAATTTATTCCTATTTTAAATATTAATGGCAATAAAATAAAAATATATTTTGTATATTTAGAAATTTGTTACGAGGATGAGAAAGCCGGATGGAGGTGGGAGGTTGGATGGAGCAGAACAGTACAGTACAAGTCATGCCACGGGGTGGAATGAATAACATCAAGGCGAAGAGCCATCCGAAGGATTTGCGTTTGATATTCCATTTGAATGCTGTTATTCTTTTTGTTCTTAGCCAAAGCACAAAGTACAGACATTGCTGAAAGAGCAAGCGAAAAAGCAACAGTAATAATAAGAGTTGATGATGGTGGTGGTCTTGATTCTTAATTGAAAACGGATTTCCACGGTGTTATTTTTGTATTTAAAATTCAAAATGTGGTGGCTGCTGGAAGCTCCTCTTCTCCGACCGTCTTGAGCGCACTCTATCTGCGGTACTTGTCGCCCTTTGTGTATAAATGAATAATATTGGGCTCAGAGACAATAATAATGATAATCAGGACAGAATTTCTGGCGAAAATTGCCGCAGTTTCCCGATTTGATTCCCGTCGTCGCTGCCAAAGCCGTTTTTCGTGTCCAACGCCTTTTCATAATCCATAAAATTATTAATAATTATGGTAATACATTCCATTTTGAAAATGGATTTTGTACGATCAATTTCTTGGTTTCATTATCATTCCCATTTCGACTCTGGTCCATCACTACTACTTCAATTCGACTACGGATTTCTTCAGATTTAAATAAGGCTGGCAAAAATGCTCGCGATTCAAGCTTCTCCTTGAATGTCAATTGAAGACGGGTGGAGTGAAATAGAACAATTAAAGAGAGGAGGTAACTGGACGATTGGATCCTGATTATAATGATAATATGCTGTCGGATGGAAAAGAGTGGGTAAAAGGCGTTGCGAGAGCCAAACTGACGGAAAAGGCGCAAGGATGAATGCGACAAAGGCAATTTCAGGTCCTGTGCCGCGAACTTTTTAATCAATTCAAACGGTTCCAGAATAAATTGGCTTTTTCACCACCACCGCCTCCTTGCTCTCTCTTACTCAGTCAGTTCAGCATCATTCTCCAACGTCTTACACGAGAAGCACACCCATCCTTTTCTTGAGTATTGTTTAGAACTCTGGTGTGTACATTTTGTATTTGCTTAGCGGTACACCATAAAATTGTGTATTCCGTACGCGAAATTAAAAAATTTCTTCTACTTGTTTCTCTTCTCCTTATAAACCAGTGCAATGTTGTTGTTGTCATTATTATTATTTCATTATTTTACCAGAAACAAATAGCGAAATATTCAAAACAGCGTAAACAACCGTATAAACACTTTTACTTTTTCTGGCAACGGAGCAGAGTGTGAACAAGGAGTCAACAACCAGCCTCGGAATCAGTAGTTCACCTTTACTTTTTCGGTACAACATACAAATTGGCTCCAAATAGAAAAACACACCCTTGAAATTGCCATCAGCGTTAGACTAACTACAGTGAGGAGTAGCAGCAGTAACACTCCACCAGACCCTGACAAAGTGGAAGTTGGAACTTAAATAGAATAGACAGAGACACAGGTTGCTGATGGTTAGATTCTTACGCCGGGCGCAAAAGAGCCAAACAATATAGATAATAAGTTTTTGCCCGCGCGGCGCTCTCTGTTCGCGTTCTGTTCATTAAAAATAAGATAAGTTAATTAAAATTGCGAGATCTGCAAGGGAAAAATGGAAAATTTCCCTTCATAATAAAATGGTAATTAAGATAATACGTAATGAGCCATACTCGAATATTGGCGGTGGGGCTTCTTCTTTCACTACGAGCGTATAGTATAGCCGTATATGTGCCATCCTTGTCTGGGGCACCACCATGGGGCCTTGCTTATGTATTGTGACCGCCACCCCTCACCGCGCATCCCATATAACAATGACGATAATTTCAAGAGCGCTACAAAGGATCCTCTACGAACGGTTTGAAGTGGCAAATTTCCACCATTCAGTGACTGTATGGATTTATGAAGCCTCCCCTTCGCTCTGCTTGGTGGCTGGTATCGGAGGCGTTATGGATAGGACAGGCAGTCCTTCTTCGGTAAAATACAATATATATTGCGGAGAACAATGTGATTAATTATGCATTTGCATTAATTAATTTGTGGACCTGATTCGTCCTCCATTCGACTCCCCATTCCGCTTCTAATGGTATATGTCAAGAAATTACTCGCTCTTATCGCGATTCTGAAGGGTGCAGATTTTTGTTGCTATTGCTGTTGTGGTAGTGTGTTGGTTGGTGGATGTTGTTGACGGGACTTTTATTCTCAACCCTCAACTGAAACCTAATAAAATTTCCATTCATATCCCTTCGGGATGGATGGATTGTTGGAATTTGTTGGGCGATGGAAAGGGCATCTCATCTCCGCACAGAGATAATTAAAATAGTCAATTCGTACGTATTGATGAGCTTTGGAGAGGTATACCACCACTGGTACTATGGGATGAGCTGTAGTCAAGCGGAAGACGGAGCTATATTGATTTCACTCAACAAATGGTACACAGCACTAGCGAAATCGTTAACTTTTATAGCGCCACCGCCGTGTCCAATTCCCGGGTATGATTCATCAAAAGTCATTGAGACGGTGAACAATTTGATCGTCTGCTCAATTAACGAAACACACAACAAACAATGATGAACTCTTTTAAATTAAACTCAACTAATTTAGCGAGAAATCAACAATAATAATAAAAAATGTAAAACTTTGGGCCAACTTTGTTGAGTTGATGATGAATTGTGCTGACCATCATGGAGCAAGAAAGTAGCACCAGTATCGGGATTATTGAAGCTGTGTGAGTTGATTCGACGAGAAGAGGACTTTATGGCGTTTTATCGTAGCATAGCACAATAATAAAGTATTATAGTTCAAATTTAATGCAAAATAAGAAGAATAAGAAATAATGGAGGTTTAAAGTCGCTTCTCATCTGACTCGACTATTTTTGCTGATGGCAAGGCTTACGTCATCAGTCGCATGTAATTACAATTGTATTACAATTTATTACCCGCCGACTTATCTCCTCTCTCTAAAGCTAATTGCTGATAATTTATTTTAAGGAGTTATCTTTATTAGAAATTTTATTGCCCCAATTTCAATGACAATGTCGCATCTTGAAAAATCAGTCTCTTCTTTACTGCGGTACTAAGGACACTTGCTAGCTAAACAACAAGGACAAAATAAAGCAAGGATTTGGCTATGTCATTTGGACAATTAGAGTAAGCAAGACGGAATCCGAGAGCAGAGAGATTGGCATAGAGAAAAGGGGGGCAAAAGGGAGGAGTTGGAAAATGGAAATGATACGGAAAACAGGCTTCAATTGTGGCGATTGCCATTTGTCATTATGCAGAGGGAGATCGATGATTAACTGAGGCAAATCAGAGGAATTTATTTTCCGCAAATGTAGAGGCAAATCTGGGACACTTAACATTGAAAATTAGCTTCATCTTTTCATGGACGTTTTTTGTTGTTGCTGCCGTTATACAATTTTACCGACTCTCAATTTCTCGTTGCCGTTGTGTGCTTTAAGAATACTGGAAAGTACTCCCCATTGTCCCCTATTTCCCATTCAGAGCCAGAGAGTAGGTGGCCATATCATTAATTTCTGAACCGTTGTCACTGCATTGCCAACAACACAATCCACAGCTCTCCAGAGTTGAACTGGGCTGGGGGACGGTAAAAGAAGAAACCAATTCAAATACGCGTTGAGAAATGACCTCAGTGGGGAAACATTTTAAACTTTTGCAAACAATTTCATGCTTAATTTGGCCAACATGTACTAACTGCTACCGTTTCCCTCCACCTTTTCTGGTAACAACTTCCAGTTAGGTCATGTTAATCCAGAAACTAGAAGCTGGTGAAAAGCTCCTCTTTCTCTCTCTCGGTCTCTCCCCTAATTTAAGTACTTGATTGTTTTAATGATATTTATAAAGTAAAATATACCAGTTCAATTAAAGAGCTGTAGAGAAAATGACGAAGGGAAGGAGGCGTGAGGGGATAGTGTAATTTTGGAGGAAAATAATAAGCGTAAGAACAGACAAGAGCCCGTAAAACTGGTTCATATTTTCGATAAAATTCCTTAAATATTTATAAACGAGTCGAACTTCATAAGCGTGCAAACTTGTACTTTTTATGATGGCGCTCTGTTGTTGTTGCTCTCGTCATCATCCCATTCCAGCCCAAATTAGATTGTTGTTTGTTGTGAAAACCCATCCCCTGTTGTAGTAGAAGCATCTCTACACATAACACCATATGAGGATACAAGCATATATTTTTGTACATAGCAGCCAACAATGAGTTTGTTAGTTCCTATGCTATGTATAAAATTATCTCTAATGTCAGAAAGACGGCGAGGAGGCTTGGGGCGGTAAGAAACTCATCAGTTGTATCGTTCCAAGCCGATGGTCGCCCATTCCCACAGCAGCACAACAAGATGAAGCCAACTAGCGCACACGGTGATGCTCTCCAAATGAGACGAAGATGCTAATTTGGACGGAATGGCGACCTTACAAATGCCACAATTATCCAACTATATAGCCTTGGTAATAAGACTTCATTTATGAATTTTGTATAACTAAACTGTCATGGAAAAATGGGTACTTAGACGTTGTTTTGGAGATGGAAAAAATTGCACCAACTACATTATCGACTGTGCACGTTTAAAAGAAATCCGCGATTACATGGTCGCGCCTGTGCAAATGAGGTTTGAAATCCTGTGGATTTGAAAATATGGTTTCTATGTGTTTGTGGGAGCCACAATGAAATTTTTATGAGGAAGATTATTCTTGGTCTTGGATGAGGCCAACAAAAACCGTGAATTCTAATTCTCAGCGGGAAGCAAAACTACGTCATTTGTCCCCCGAATAGATATACATAAGTAGACCATGCCTTTACTACACTTTTCAATAGCTGTCTGTCTACGGAAGGTATCAAATCATTTAAATGCCGAGAGGAGAGCGGAAGTAGAATCTGGTTACCAGAGTGGTGGTGGCATTGAGATAGATAAACTGATAGTCCCGGTCAATGGGCCATATACACAGAGATGTGAATCCAATTACAGATTAGAGAAAAGCTGGAGCTGGAGCGAATAACCATTAATTTCTGAAAAGCAAACAGACCAGCCATCATCAATTCAACCCAAAAATTAATCACGTTTCCGAAATCAAATCATCCGTGCGATTCAGAGCTATGGATGCTGCTCACTAATTCGGAGCCATCTTCACGTTAAATTTATTCTTCAGTTTTCATCTTGTCAATAATAAATATCATCCAACTAGGTTTTCCAATTCCTGATGAGCCCACAAGCAACACTTCACACAAAACTGAAAATGATAATTAAAATTATTTCAAAAGTCCTCTCCTCCGGTCCCTCTCTCGGCGTATCTCTTCATTTTGTTTTGTGTGGATCTGAATATCTACAGTGGCTGGGTGGATAGATTGTTAATTTCGCCTTGACTTCACTGCGGTATGAATTGAACCCCGACCGACTGATCTCGACCATTTCGTCGTTTAACACTCATTTAATTAATTTTAATTGTCGAAAATTCCAGAGAAAACCCCACAGGAAAGGAAGCCAGCACACGCATATAGTCTTGTAGAGCCGAATTCTCAATTCAATTGTTATTTATGTATCACTCATAAAGCCCTATTTTTTAATAAGAAAAGCCAGACAAAATGAATAATCAAAACATCCAATCCAACGATAAATAATAACTGATTATTGCAAAGCTATCCAGCCTGTTCTCGTCAATCAATTTAGGCAGCACATCATTAGTATGATCCACCGGTAAATTTGTGCGTGCCAAAGGAAGACCTTTTTTATATTTAGACCACTTTTATAGGGCTCAAACAGATTGATTTAGGCCCAGTTGTGTTTGTTTATTTTACTACTGAAATATATCATACGAAATTGTGTAATACAAATAAATAAATAGGAAATTGTAAAAACAAAGGAAAACAGCAAACATATTCAACTCTTCAAATACTGGCAAACATTCACGGTTACATTTGTCAGTCAAAGAGAGGCCAAAAGACCGAAAGCAGTAGAGTTCAAAATATCAAGTTCTTTTTTGCGCGGCATTCGGGTGGTGTTGTTTGGTTCAGATAGTTTGGCGATGAAAGAGAATGAGGGTTCCCATTACTTGGCTACTACACAAACAACAAACAAGTGCATTCGGTAGCTGGACATATGGCAAAGTGATTTGCTAAATACTCGAGTAAAAAACAAAACCTCTCCAGAAAATGCGAAGGAAAATAAACCAGATTCCAGAATTGAGTGACATGAGTCGCCCCTAAGTGGTTTCAGCCCTTCATCGGCATGTTTTCTCCCTCCAACTGGGTTTGAGTATTTATCAAACTGTGTGTGAGTGTGGTTTCCTTTAATTGTGCAGACACTCGTCGTTCCTCTTCTTCCTCTGGATACTTTAATTTGAAATCAATTTCTTGAGAGGAGATTTAAACGGAAAAGCGTCATTGAATCGTTGACAGGTGTTTGTATACTCGTTTTCTCTCTCGGTCTGTAATTCAGCTTCCATTTCCATTGACGATGGGATTTTGAAACCCTAGCTGGGCAATGATTTTATATCTCAGATTCACATAAATCGTACTCGGTTTTATGGAGCATAGTTGAGACTGACTCTAAAATGGATATGAATCTCTAAAACTGTTTGACTACCAGCACATATACGAGTATGTATGCAGATTCATTACCCAGAACCCAAACCTACAATTGCTGTCCACCAGCTAGCAGCTAGTCTGGAATAGAGTTGGGTTGGGGCTTCTGGGTTCCGCAAATGGAACTGGAGAGAGAGAAAGAACAAGCGCTGTCGTTATTGCTTATCGCATGTCAAAATGTTAACACTTTTTGTATTTACGGCCACTTGAACTGTAATTAAATTAATTTTCCTGAGAATTTTCCAACTTTCTCAGCTCTTGCTGCTTGACTGTGTACATCAGTGGCGTGGAATAGGGAGCCTGGGAGGGCGGACAAGTGATGGGGGGTTGTTGTTTCGGTAGCAAAAGCAACGACGGCGGCGGACGACAAATTACAATACACATTCATATTCAAATTAATTACCATGTAACATGAACCGAAAAGGCAAGGAAAGTGAAGGATTCCGGTGAGAACAAAAACAGTCTCCTCTCCTCCCAAGCTAGCTGTATTTCCCATCATATACTATATTAGAATCAGCCTGATTTTCCGTTGTTCTTTGTTCGGCCGTGGATGTGGAGGTTCAACTGAATCCCAAACTATTTATAGAAGCGAAATGGAGAAATGGTATCTTTCATTCTGGAGGAGATGGGCAGAAATTGAGAATTGGTCTCAACTTGATGAATTGGTTGAATGGACGTGTTGACGACGACGAGGTGAGGGCGGCCTTTTTCATGAGAACAACAGACAGAATGGGAACTGTTATTGAAACCTGCTGGGTGTACTATTTCATTCTCACTGGTCTTCACCATCATTGCTGGTTCAAGTGTTTGTTTGCTATAAATGTCGGAATTAACAGGGGCCAGAGAGCTATGCTGTTTATTAATGATATGTTAATCGATCAAAACAATAATAACTTTTGTTCCATAATTGGACTAATGAGGAGTGATTCCCTGCTGCCTTCTCACACTCTTCTCATTGCTCCTGGCTCTGGGAACGGAGACGACGACTGCGAAAAATCTTAGACGGAGGCTTCATCGACATTGTTAATTTCTTGATTGGTTGCCTGGGATATCGATAGCTTTGCCTTTAATCTCGGCTTTAGTGCCAAGGCAACACAACCAACTTTGGAGCTCTGTCGAATTTGGTTTTTTTTATTCTATTCTACTCTATGTGTACATCTACATAGTTCAATGGTTTAATACCTCCAACAGTATTAACATAATTGAAATTGTCTAATTTGAATTTAATTAAGTTTCTCTCCCCATCAAATAAGTAAGACGACGACTACCCAAATACAGCATATAACACCCGGTTTAATGTCCCCATAAAACAATAAGCCAACACGAATCTACAAATTGGAGAACGCGAAAAAGGGGGAACAGCTAAGAAGATAACTATACACAGAGAGAGAAGATTCGCTTAAAAGTAGGGCTTTCTTAATCTCTCTTCTTTGAAGCTGATATTGCCATAGTTCTTCTTAAGAAAATTCACCTATACACCACCGCTCCACTACTCTCCACCCTTTCTGGTACATAGAATTACGATACAATAATGTACTTCTTTGCAACCGATCTTTAATTTGAATTCAGCGTTTACCACCATCCTCTGAGCACTGTAATCATCTCCAGAGCTGCTGCTCCATAACACTAAAGTAATTAAACCATTATTATACGAATTCTAATTCTGAGCGGTGGTTTTATTATTAAGATTCAGTTCAGCAGTGTTTAATTTTGTTCTGAGAGCAGCGCCAAGTCAAGAGTTCGGAAGCTGTATGATGATGGGAAAAACTTGGCTGCAATTGAGTATACCACACAAATGGCGAAATCTGCTCGTAAATTTCCACAGTCAGAAGAGTTTTTAATTAGAAATTGCAACAATGACGTTTGACATTGTGGAGCAATCGGACTTTTGATTAAAAAATAGACAAACTTGTTTGGACCTGAATTGGATTGGAATTGCACTACTTTCTCTAAATCCGTACTTGTGTAGCCAATAGTCATACAGATGTAACTGTTACAACAAATCTGGAAGAGTGACTCAGGGAGGAATTTGCTTTTATCTCATTCCCAGGGGTCCTTCAGCCTGTATTGTATAAATCAGAGAAATTGTAAAACATGAATAAAACCTGCCGCCACCTTATCAGCTGGAGTCAGCCTTGGCCATCAAGTGCATCTTTTCAACAGGTACAACACCATTCACTCTCATTCATCTATCCATTGGCAATGCCCAACAAAGAAGACGACAATTCTGATAAAGTTGTGGAATTTACTGAAAAAATAAAATCAATGTTCTCTGCATGGAATTGAATAAGAGCCGATAAGGGTCGTTAAAGTGCCGCCCAGGTAGAAATCCGGGGCCCTTTAAACAAGAATGTTTTCCAATAAGACAACTGATAAGCGAATAAAACAAATAACGAACAACGTTTTTGGGTGTCTTCTTTTTTTAGTGGCATACAATGCCATAAAATAAACGAGAAGGTATTGGAAAATTGTCATACTGAATATATCTCCCTTGACGAAATGTTAATGGCTCGGAAACACTGAACGTTATTATATACATTATACATTATACATATACGTATATATAGATTCCGAGCCCGCGATATTTCCTGACACAGATATTTCGCAAATAATTTTAATTTCAAATACCAAGATATATCTACTGTTTGGGGTTGAAAGAAGCCCCCTAATACGAATAGAACGGCAAGATGGATGGCGAAAAATGTAAAAAAAGTGTGTATCTGAAAAGTCAAATTTCAATTTTCTCTAGTTGTACACACAAACACACCGTCAGTGCTAGACATATCAATTTGCTGTGTTCTTTGTGAAATATATTTGTATTTATAAATTATTAATATACAAAATGGAAATGTACCACCATACAGGTTCACCTAAGAAGATTCTCCCTTTACTTGAATATATCATGCTCCTTTGGATCGCGAATAATAACCAAAATGGAAATAAAACAATGTACACACACGCAAACACACAGTTTTGTGTTGAGAAATTCGAAGGTACATACAACTCCACTCTCTGGAAATTGTACGTATGTAACATTTCCAATGCCAGGGGGAACAATAAAAGAAAAACAGAATTATTGTTTTGAACAAGAAGCAACAGCCGAATTAAAATGGAAAAAATTAAATCAAATAACAGGTGTGTTCCTTATACGATGAGGCAGCACAGGAGAGTGAGCGCGAGGGCAAAATAAGATTGCAGGGCACGAAGGAGAAAACGAATTGGGAAATAAAGACAACGCCAATGAATAAAATCTATACATGTGGATGCGTGTGTGGGTTATATCAGGACCTTTTGTGTGGAGAGAAATAAATAACTCTATTTATTATTACTCAGTGTTTTCCCATTTTGGAACAGCCATCGAGAAGAAGCGCGCGCGTTTCTTCGATGACGAACGGCAATCAGCCAGCCAAGACCGCTGTGCCGCCCGCCTATGACAAAGAAGAATAAAACTTGGGGAGAACACCTTGCTTGCCAGGTTTCTTTATGTTGGCTCTCGACTCACGCCTTCATCCATAATGAAGTCTATGTCTCTCTCGATCCGTGTTTTTTCACATGTAGCATTTTATTTCTTAATTTACCCCTCTTTAAATTATGGAACAATGGCAACATCAACCCCAACATAAATACGAGTGCTCTAAACTTACATATATTATATAAATGTCCAAAATGACGTCGTACTCATGTGTGCACTGGGGGTGATTTTTTTCTTCCCAGAAACACGAAGACGAAGAAGACCAAAAGGCATAGTAAAATATGAAACAGGTAAAGAGACAGAACGACAGACAGACAGGTGAATAATACTTGCTCCAACAACCGTACTCAAGCGACACGGCGATGAATACCGTGTTGAGGGAATGATTACTGTCTGTGGGGAGGTATGGGTATGGGGGGTATGATGTGTAGGCAAAAGTCTTACACACATGTATCATGGCACAACAGGATGACTCCTTTTCAACAATTTCTCATTGAAATGTAGCCGGGGATTATGTTCAATAGAGGAAAGAACGCGTTTCTTTCATATTATAAAACTACCCCTCACTGTTTTTGATGAACACACAAGAGGAGAGTACATTGTGTCAATTTCATTTTATCACAAATATACAGGCGTGGGGTATTTTTAAGGCCATATCCGAATAAACAAAATACGAAAAATTACGGCCATAAACACTGCTATATAGATATGTTCTAATTATTTTCGTGGTGCAAATTCATGGAAGGATTTTACACAACGAGTGGTGTAAGCGTCTGCCTTCTACTGCACCATTATCTATCCTTCTGGTTGGTGTGTCTCTATCTCTGGGAGACTGGGGGATTTAAAGGTGTTGTTTTGTGTTGTGGACTTATTATGTTTTGTGTACGTCAGAGACGGTCAGGATTTGTTTTACGGTTGTACACCTTAATTAAACCATAAATGCCACAGATCGTTTGACTGTACACGGCACGAGCTCTGGAATATCGTCGTTGTCCAGGTTTCACCATAATCCAGCCGTCTCTCTGTTCTTGCACCAGGTTGGCGGTGTGTGATAAGAAAGACGCGTGTTCCAAATTAAACTGAAATCGCTCCCAGTTGAAAGAGCCAATTTTTCGAGTTTTTAAGAAATAACACACATGGACTGTTGTGGCTTAATACAGAAGCAGATGTCTTTTCCACCTTTCCATTTACAGCGCTGCTCGGTGGCCCCAAAGCGACAAGAGGGCTTCCTAACTTCTCCCTCTCTTTCTCTCGGGACGCCTTAATTTTATCACCATCATTCCGAATATTGAACTGTATACAGCTCTGAATTGATCGGATAATATGCCAGAGCATCATCAACAGCAGCAGAATCACCAGAGTACGTACGTATCCCAGAAAGGGCAAAAGGCGAGATTGACGGAAGTGGTACAGGGGAAACGGGAATGAGGAACGAATCGAGCACCTGTTTTGTTATTTAATCGAATCAAATTGAATTTCTCTGAAGCACACGACCATGGAGCCTGGCACTTCTTTATGTATGATGATGCCAATTAGGTGGACCATATACTTTCCCCCTGTGCGTGGCCCTGTGCTTGGGCGAGTGTGGCGTAAATCAATGGGGCATCTGCACGTAATTAATCAAGTCGCATCGGTCGACATTGTCGTCCAGGAGAGAGATTATGGATGTGTGTAATTTAAGAGGAGGTCACCAAACTGCTACATCAGGCGGAAGGCAAGTAACATGGACATGGCATAGATGGAATATACCACCAGGCCCAGATGCCCAAAAAGTCCTGTCCAGTTTTGTGAGTGTCACTTTGATGGACAAATATTTGATTGCGTCTTTTCCCGATCCGGGATTTTTGTCGAAGCTGAAATCCCTCAGAATTAATGGTGCTCAGAGGGTGGATGGTCCATGGACGGTAATTGATGAACAATAACAAGTACGTTCTTGTTCAGCACAATGTTTTTAAATAACAACATTTTGATGGCGCTTTAAATTGCTCCCCAATTTACTACGACCCGATTTTTTGTAATTACATTCGCAAATTTGTAGAATTAATTTAAAATATTTCAACTTTGCCAGTGCGCATAGTTTTTTCAGCTAATATTGAATTTATAATTTAAAATCTCCATTTTCCAACTCACTGAAAGAGACTATATAGAACATTAATGGCCCGAATTATACAAACTTAATAAATAAACCATAAAATCCGCAGAATTACTACGAAAGTATGGAAAAAAATGGTTACAATCAAAACGATATCCCAATATAAAATCCGATGACAATTTCCTCTCTTCTTCTGTACAGCCTCCAGAACAGATTGAATAACTTTGAAGAACGAAGGAATTGGCGGTAAATTGGAGCCCACGACTATTCCACTTGAAGGCATTAACAAACTAATAAATTGGCCACTAGAGCAGCGCCTGGCAACTCATTAAATATCTATTAAGATTCATATTGAGCGGCGGTGAAGAGGAACCATAGCCGTACTCTCGTCCACGTCCTTGTCGCCTCTTGCGCACAGCGGGATAAGAAAGGAGAACACGGCACACAGCTACAGAAGGAATCGACCAAACAGAAAATGACAACACGAATGCTGAAGGGCTGTACATTTCTTTTGTGCGCTCTCATTTCATCTCACGACCTCCTTCATCCTCTGTTCTGTTCTGGCTCCATTGCAAAGTCGTCCTCTGACTTGGATGCAGGGCATCATCAGCGACGTCGTAATCAGATGACTACAAAACGTTGCTGGCGAGGAGGATGTGATTCCACTGTCCCACCTCATCTCGTCTGATATCTTGGCTCTACTTGGGACGATTAACAACAATAATGGGAAAGTGTTTGTAATTATTTTCCAATTTAGCGAATTCTTCAGCACGTGTCATCAATTTACCATAATTTGTTCTTAACGGCTGCTGTTTCAGCTTATGCCTTGCAGCAGAGAAGCAACAGCAGCCGTTCCCAATCCAAGCTTGATCCCATTACTAGCCCCGGTTACATATTTGCAGACAAATCGAAATGTACTGCTGCCCGTTTTGACCTCTCAACTCAACCCAACCGACAAACACCAGATAACAGCTCTGTTTATTGGAGGACAACGAGAGGAGAATCCTGAGGCAATATTTATTATTTGACCAGTAGGCATCGGAGGCCCGTTATGTTTATTTTGGATTCCGAGCACAGGGAAAGACTTAATTTTGGTCTGTGTTGGCTTACCTGTTAGTAAAATGATAGCGATGACATTGAATAAAATATCCATTTCCGGGTCTGTTTTATCGTCCTTCGGAGATCTAGTTCTGTGTAATCCTGGAACGAGAGAAGGAGAAGAAAGGGCAAATTAGTGAAATCGTGGCTTTATTTCAATGCACTACAATGGAATCTTAATTAGGGACAACATATAGTCTGACCTGAACATATATCAATAATCATCTCCATAAATAGGATTCGGCTACCGGATATAACAATTTATGACATTTTCTCCATAATTTCGACATGATTCAATTAATGGCTCTCTCAGTAATACCACGTAATTAAATCAAATCTCAATTCACTTCCGATTATGTGCTCAATTAAGTGATGCTACACACATTTATGTAAATGTGTTTATTTACATGGGCTATACGTTTTTACTTAACAGATAGAACGTGTATTTTATCCTTTTGTACAGTATACACCTTGCGGTTTGCCAATCGATTATATACCAATAGATGGGATTAAATATCAATGGATTAGAGACAAGCATTAAAGAATTTGAGTGCAAAATGCGACATCATTCAGTCCAACAGTCACCGTCAACTGAGTATTTCAATTAGGCCCTTGTTATACTCGGTATTGTGATGGCAATTGCGAATTTTAATTAAACGTAATATGTTGGGCTGCGAAATGGGATGACGCGAACGACGACGATGACTGGACCAGCAGTCCGAAAATCACAAGCCTCCTCCTCTGATTGAAATAAATTGATCAAGTCATCAAAAACATTAGCGTGCCAATGGCCATACGAAATAGTAGATTAATTCTAATGGGTGATTCATTTTCATTGATATAATATTTAGTGGGAATCCGTTAATCCGACACATACAATTAATATTAATTCATTGGCGCTACTCTACGTTAATGTGCCTGAACATATGCAAAAAATCATCATCATTATTCTACATACATACATTTAATGAGAGCATGATGCATGCATACGTACATGGATTATGTTTGATGTTGCTGGCGAAAGAATCGGGAATAATTTATTTATATGTAAAATTTATTTAATCAGTTAATTGCGAGCAAAATATGATTTCTGTTTGCTGGTGTTTTAATTATTTTCGAAATCTCATCAATTTCAATAAATTAATTTCTACCATGTATAATAAATAAGAATCAAAATGGCCGAACAAATACGAACGATCTCCTTTTCGCTAAAAAGAAGGCATTCGCTGTTGAGATTCAAAATTTATTAGCAATTTCCCTTGAAAGCTTTCCATGTTTATCTTTGATGAAGAGTTTTAAAAACAAGTATGTACGAGTTCTTTATGTAAAGGTAAATTAGAAAAATGGGCAAATGTTAATTATATATGTATTAAATAAGAGCAATTCATTTCAAATCCTCATTTTGCAACCCCCACGCAATTGAAACTTTAATGTTCAAAAATTTATATTTTTATACACGACTTTGATTATTGTTATTTGAACTTCTTCCATAAAAAATGTTTAACCCTATTCAAAGTTTCAAACACTCATTCCACGATTCGCTCTTTAAGTCAATTAGCCTTAATGAATTTACGATCTGGAAATCGAATTTAGCCTTTAGTAAACCACATTTGTTCTCCTTTAGGGACAAGTAATTGAGTTTATTTGCTAAACTTTTGCCAATACAACATTTTAATGCTGAGATTTAAATTTTATCTGTTTCTCAAATAAACCTTGTGTTCAAGAAACCAAATTCAATCACATTCAGAAATGTAGTGGAAATAAATTGAGCACCGTTGTGTGTGATCTGGTCAACGGATTCAAGAAATTTTGCAATAAATGCTTTTATTGAGCTTTTACGAATGGAGCCCATAAATTTGAGATGAACTTGTTCGACTCTATCGGGAACATAAATTGGCCATTTGACTAAATCTTAAGGATTGTAGAAATTGTTTTATACCCAGGTCCATTTAGAAGACGACGTCGAAATTTACGGCTGTGTTCTGGCATGTCTATGTTTGTGTTTTTACCAGTATCTATGTATAAATTTGCACAAGCCGACATGAATTCAACTATTTGCTTAGAGAATGTAATAGACAGATAGGCAAGGCACACAACACCTAGGGGATTTAGTTGTAGAAAGATTAAATTTTAAAGACAAACACAAACGCATCGTACAAATTATGTGGGAAAACTTTCTAATTAAACGATATTATCAAGTTATAAATTTAAGTGAAAACACATACCACATCCTATAAAGAAGTTAGTGGGGCTAATTAAAGAACACCACCGGTAAGATTAGACTGGCATACAGAATCGGTGGTGGAGGGAAGTTTCGCCATTTGAGCCGTCAAAAATGAATTCCATTCTATGCATTTGCATTTCCACAAGAAGAAGGATCTACTTCAATTCAGCACACAGCCAAAATGGCATAATCATATATTTCCATGAAATAATTAGGCTTGAATGTAGATTACATTATTCCCATTTTGCTTTGGATTTCGATCAAAAGACGCCCACACCACACCAGACTTTAATGGGATATTCATACAAAAAGCCAGAAATGTCAGCGACTTATGGAATGGCCAGGCGACATCATTAAACTTCTTAAGATGATTTTTATTTTACGATTTAATGTTTGGGCGAAAGGAAAACTCCTAAAAATGGGATAATGTATTACAATTTCATTTGTAAGCACCGTCGTCAAAATTATCTTATGCTCATTCAATGTTTATGTCACAATAATTACAGAAACAAGAATCCAGAGAAGTTTATAACGTTGTGAAAATTGCGCGCTATCTCAAATTATCACATAAATTAACAATCCCAGAGATTCGTTGGAAATATGTTTTGTTCACATGGTTTTATTAGTCAATTCAAAGAATTATTCAAAACTGTCTAAAACAAGTTTATATATTTAAAAAATATTTAATATTAATTTTATTATTACGGAACTTTATCAAAATTTATGTACTTGTAAAGTCCTTGTTCCAAAAAAAATAATAATAGCTAAACGTGTATAAAATATTAATAAAATTGATGTATTTTACAAGTCATATCAATTTCAAATTTTTAGATTCTAATACGGATGATGAAAGAAAATATCTGGATAATCAACATAAATTTAATATCCGTCAAACACATATTTTAAAAATCGGGAGCTTATGGAAAGCACGAAATTAAAATTCCAAGAAATTTCCCCTCAACAAAATTTTAAAATAATATTTCTGAAACTTGAAAGCAGAATATAAATAATTAATCAAATTAAAAGGCTCTCTCAGCAAATTAAATGTGAAATTTTTAATAAAAGTAAGTACATATGACTTTTTACGGGCTTGTATCCGCTCGTACTGCCTGTATGTATCTAGTTTATAATCTTGTGGAAAGAAAATGGTAATATCAAAGCAGGAAATCAAATGTCTGACAAGCTAATGAGTAAGTAGGTACGGAGTGAGAGTGCCCCGGGGAGGCGACATGGGACCAACATAATTTAATATATTCAGGAATGACATACCCAATGTGGAATGTAATTGTAACACTGAAATGTACGTGAATATTCGTAATCAGTTGTATATTATATAATATTTTGGAATGGCATTCAAGAACCAAGAGTGTGACATTTTAATATTAGCTTCGTCAAAATAGAACACAGAGCCAATTTTCTGTAAAGGTTATGTAATCAAAATGCGTGCAAATGGTTTGCCAAATTTTTTATTTTGTTACGCCCCAAAATTTAATTAATTAAAAAACCAAAATTTATATTATCAATTTTAAACCCAACCTGAGAATATTGCAAATAAAATATATGGATAAACATAAAAATAATTAATGTATGTGCAAATGTTTTTGACTTTTTTAATTTAAATTAAATTTTTGTTTAAACAATGTGCAGCCAAATTGACAAATAATAAAATGGAATTTCAATATAATTAATTAAAAATCGTTATAAAAATATAAGGTAGGATAATTTAAATTTATAATTAATTTTTGTTTTACTGTTTATTTAAATAAAATTAAGGTCTAAATTTTAAATTGATATTTGTAAAGCTATATATTGTTGTTTACGATTCGAACAATAATCATACAGTTGAAAGGATTTACTTATCCATAAAAGCGCACGTAACTTAAATTGAGCATATATTATTAAAGTTTATTGAACATAGGTAATTGAAGTTTGAAAACAATTCCTATTAAAGCGCTTCTTAAAGGAGTTATAAACTGGTATTGAAAGATTCTTGGAAAATAATAGTTGACCAACAATGTAAACAATTGCGGACGAAATTGTGCATATTTGCGAAGCCAAATAATGAAATTCCTTTGCGTAATTGCAAATAAAATGGGCAGTCTGATGTGCTTTTAATCAAAATACAATAAACGAGAGCGGCGGCACACAGCATATCGATCCCTCAAGTAGGGGTAGTCGATTGCAATAAACAAAATTGCCATGAATATCTTATAAGACTGTCTCTCCATCGTTGTCGCTGTCGTCCTGTTCCTCCGTCATTTGTTGTGTGTAATTCTGTTCTGCTACCATCATCATCTCGGTATCGTCATCATCAGTCTTCCACCGCTCAGCTCCTCCACTTGAATATCGTTTTCAGAGAGATCCGAAAATAATGGATTGGGGCAAACGACGACGACGGTGGGCATAGGGAAACGGAACAAGACAATGAGTTTTTGATATGATATTGATCCATCATCATCAAAACAAGAGAATCATCACTCCATCTAATATTATTCTCATACATTTCCATACACACATATAATATGTATGATGGTATTTTCGGCTGGGAATAATCATCGTTTTCCAGTTGACGTCTCCGTTCAAAGATGTAGGAAAAACAATGCGCAACAGGTTTTTTATGTACTACTTCGTGCAAACACATTTTCGGCACTAACCTCAGTGCTCATACTCCACCTATTTCACTGCTAGCCTGCCACCCCACACACTTCACCAACAACAACAGCAGAGGAGAGAAACCATTACGACGTTCTAGTACTCTGAAATCGGTCAGGACTCATAAATGTTACAAGGAAATTGCCTCAAAATGGCGAATTTGATTTTTTTGTTCTAAATTGGAAATCTAATCTTAGGGCTACTGGCAGAAATACAGCATTCTATTAAAATAGCAAATACCATAAACGAAAAAACAGGTCTTTGGTCGACTAACCATAGCAAAATTCATCGAATAATCTATAGGTATGCAGGGTAGATATTTAAAATCGGGCATTTGATACTGCTTTTGGCATCTAGAATTTCCAAGGGATGAAGAGAACAGCGGGACGTCATCGGAAGATACAATTTATTACGAGGCACAATTTTGCAAGAGACTGAGAGAGCCACATATAGATGAAGAGAGACTTTTGCTTTAAAATTTATATGTTTGTTTTTTATTTGTATATAAATATCTGTTCAGTTTTTAAAACTAAAGTTAATAATTAATATTTATTGTATCACGTACTAATTATTTTAACTGAATTGCTTCAATTAAAAAAGCTGAATGAAGTTCCAATCACAATCAGGATTTTCCAGAGAATTTTCCAAGAGAGGACGTCTCTCTCGGATACTAAAAGATGCTCAAACTATGTATTTAAATTAATTCCTTACACTGATGTGCTTTGATTTTATAGCACTTATTGTCATTAATTTAATACCGCATTTACAATCTTTGATTCTTTGACAATAAATGAAATATTTTTTGGTCCGTTTAATACTTTTATTTTTTATTAATTATACGAATAATCAGACATAGAAGCCTAAACTTCATTGCATTTTACCGAACAATATAACAAATGTATATGTTAAATGTTGTTATAGGAAAACTGGTTTGTTCTGCTGACGCTGTGTGTGTAGCGAATATGTGGCAAAGTTGCAACCAGCGATTATTCTGGACGTCCCGTTTTCCATATCCGGTCTGGCGGACAAGTGTAGCACGAGCATAATTCTTCTTTTGCGCTCCAGCAATAACAAAAAGGGAACATACATAATCCATTGAAAAGCTGGAGCCAACGGATTTGCCGGAAAAGGCTACTTTTTAACTTTGGACATGAATCAGAAATTATCTCGGCGCTGGCTGGATGTCTCGTGAATAAAGTTTTAACATAATCATCAGCTGGCCAAGTTTTGAAGAAGATTTAAATGGACATTTTAATTTGTTATATCTCTTAAAATGGAATTTTTTAAAGGAAAAATTATATTCAAAGTACTCACCTAGAAGTCGATGCTGTCTGTTTTGAGAAGAGAGAAGAACAGGTTGTACGCACACGCAAGGACTTAATTAATTGCATACATATTCCAATTATTTGCAAATTATCCACCTTGACTGCATATACCGTTTCACTGCACTTTTTTTGCTCTCACTCAATGAAAATTCCTTATGAAAATCTCGGGATAATTTATTTTTTGTGCAAATTTCTTGTATATCACTTTACTCAACTACAATAAAACTTGCTGTATTGGATTCACAGTAGTAGCGGAGGAGAGATGAGATAATAACAAACAAACAAAAAAAACAGTGGAAGAAAAACACTTGAAGGAGTCTACTAGAGACAATGCCGATGACAATAATCCATCATCCATTGGCTGGTATGGCTCAGCAAAAATATTCTTCGGATCCTATAATAGCAGCATCAGCATAGATACCCACACACATACACATATTGGCGTATATTTTTATCAAATGCCACTGCTTCTTGCAAAGCTCCTGCTGCCATGCTCGCCATCACAAGTATCAACAGACACAAAAACTTTGACAACTTTTCGCGAATGCTTCACCATTTTATTCCACTTTAACAAGAGAGAAGGAAAAGGAGGACGACAATTGGTATACGAGATGAGAGATGTTGTCTGCTGTTTGTTTTTTGCACTTGATAATTCCGTTTGCACAATAATCACAATTCGCGTAGCACATCAACGTTTCCACTTTTCTCCATCCCGTTTTTATTTTACTTTATTTTTTGCAAACACTCAAACTTCACGACTAGGAAGCCTTCGCCATCGTCGTCATTATTATTTATATGTATATCCTTGTCAATAGTCGTGGGAGAGGAGAAGATAAGAGCCCCAACTGAACTATACATCCATTAAACGGACATCTCGCATTCAGATAATTCCCCAAACAGAACGTAAATCAGACATCCAAGGAGTTAATCCCGTAATTCACTAATCCTCGGGCCGCTTCAATGTCGGCGTTGTCATCCATAAATTCGCATTTCACTTGCCAGCCAATTCCTTGACTCATTTATCCCGGCGCGCAACACCATATAAATAATACATAGAGATAACTTTACCTCCCCCAAATCGCGATGCACTTAAACTTCACTTGACACTCAATACGACGACAAGTACAGAGGCAGGTTTTCGCCTCTTCTATCCACCACCCGCACTCTCTGATACACAAACCCGGAATCAACAACAACAAACAAAACAAGGACTGAGAACCTTGCGCATAAACGGGAGAAAATCGAATCTCAGATTCCGTCAGTAATCAACAACCCCCAGAGTGTTGCACTAAATTGTGAGTTGGAGTTGGAATTCACCCAATTTTTAATTCACTTCTCTTCAATTCGATTCACTGCAAAACTGTACTATAATTGTGACCACACTCACTTTAACTGCATTTAATGAAATAAATGCTGCTGACTTTCTTTTTACTTCTTTATCTCTTTTTAATCCTTTTGAGTTTTGACACTCCTGTTATTTTTAACTACACTTTTATTTCTTTGTTTAAGATTGTACTACTCTATAGTATCATTAATATACCACTACTCTCATTTGTTTTCCACTTTTTCGTTTTAAGAAGCGCGGAGGAGTTTCCGATCAAAACGACTAAAATTCTCTGGGAGCGCGCGCGCGATTCAAAAGCTCTGGACTCTACTGTGAAGGCGACAACAAGAAGAACTGAATATTATTATTAAGACCGGGTGCCACCACTTTGACTTCTGAGTCATAAAACTATTTAATACAGTATTTTCCATCACAAAAATCATATTTACCGAATAGTTAATGTTTTGAACTACTTATCAATGATAAAAGATATTTTCTAAGATTAATATACCGCTGTTTGATGGATTAAAAATACAAAACATATTTGTAATACTGTTTCGAACACATAAAAGAAGATAGATATGAGTTTTATTACTGAACAGCCAGCTAGTGGCAATTGGTCTTTTGAGTTTGGTTCGGCGGGCTTCGGCTCGTCTTCGTTGCGCACGCCTAAATACAAAAAACCGGCTGTATAACTATAAAAGTATCTTTTTCTTTCCAAGCACCAGAATCACCTGTCGAAACAAAAGGTTGTTATATTGCACATTGTTCTTCGCTATTCACTCAGATGGTTTCATAAATTATGAATGGGTTTATTTGAGTTGAATGTAAATTGAGAATTATTTTAATAATCTAAATTTAGACCTTTTAATTTCTTAATATTTTGGTCCATCGGCAAATATTATATTTTAAGGTATACATATATACATTTTTATGATTCAATTTCAAGAGCATAATATAAAAATATCAGAACTGGGGGCGTTGATTCGTTTTTCTTCCATATTTGATAAATAAAAAAGATAAAATATTGCTATTGGGTTAATTTCAAAGTATTAAACTTTTATTATTATTTTGGAAGTTCTTAGAAATTGAATTTTGTATTTCTTTAGAATGAAGCCGAATGAGTTTATTTGTACATATATTTTTAATTATTTAGTTTAGGATGTTTAAGTTATGTTTATTTAATAGGTTCTGGTACATAATTATCAATTAAAATGATATTTTAATTTACATTTCCTTAATTAAACATTCTAAAAATAATTTAAATCAAATTTTTAAATATCAATAAATACTATTAATTATTGAGTATTTTTTGTTGAACCTAATAGTATATTTTACTTTTTATTGTGACAAGTTTATTGTAGCTGGTTTTAAATATAAATGCATATGAACACCGTATAATTATCCTTCTTCTTGTGCAATTTAGAAAATAAAACTACAACCTGTGCGTAGAGATACAATCCGCATCAACAGTGATAATTAAAGATATGTGTTTCAAATTGAAAATTTTTACTTTTACAATTACTTAATTATAAACATAATAACCCCTAGACTCATTAAATTTTATAATCCGTCGCCATAAAACGGACGGTTGTGAAGCTCTGCTGGCTTCTACACAGACGACACAGTGAGAAAATCGCGCATCTTATCTATATCTCTTATGATTATTGCATGCATAATATTATTATGCACATGATTAGTGAGTGAAAAAGGAATTCGAAAGCAGATGATAGAACAATGGGCAGAATTTAAAAGTGCAGACGACTCTTCTTTATTTTCTGCCTCCAGTTTTCTGTTCTGTTCTGTTCTCCTTCTTCAGTTCAGTTCCACAGCCAGTTCTATATACATCATAATAACAAGTAATCCAGGGCCTAATTGTATCGAGCGTGGTAATTGTCTCTTTTCACTGCTGCTGCTTGTACTTCTTCCGCACTCTGTTTTGCAGAAAAGGGTTGGCTCCATTTTGCTGGCGGATTGTTTTTAAAAATTCAATGGACCGCGTGTTTATTAATCACATCTTTTGCAAAAGAGTGGCATTTGGCCGGGGCCGATTTTGGCGGTTAAACTAATTACTACATGTGTTTCTTATTGCCCTAAAAGTGGTCCAGATAATTATGAATTTCAGACGACTACACGTGTTTTTCACCCAAACTCTCTCTCTCTCTCTCTTTCACTCGTATGGCCAGAGTTTTTGTCCAACTCTTAAACAACGCTAAATAAACCACAAACAAAATAATACGAGTACAAAAAAGTCTGGCTCCCGCTTGGCTCTCTATAACCAAATCATTGCGGGGATCCAAATTCCAATTTTTTTTATCTGTTGCCGTTTTTGTTGTCATCAACAGAAATTGAGTCTTCTTTCCAACACGCCACACACACCCAGTCATTAGAAATTAGATCTCCCCGAATGTGTCAGCCGGAAAAATGTCGAGTTTTTCTGTCAATTGATTTGCAAACCGAAAACAAATTGAGCCATTTGGTGTGGCGTTCTTCTGCTGGGCATTAATTCGGATTGAGACGATAAGATCAAGGGTGTGTGCCTTTAAAGACACACAACTTTCAGTTCCACCTGACTTGATGGCGTTAATATCACCTGCCCCAATATTTTCGTCATTCTCGCAGTTAAGAGCCGGTTTCGAAATCCTCTTACAAAACGATTCTAACGCCAAGTTATTGGCCGAAGACTCGACTTAAATCGTTTGATTTATGCTCCTGCTCAACTGTCTTTTGTCTTTTGTTCAATTTAAACCTCCCTCCCTAGCCCATAAACAACACGAATGAATTAATTTCGGTTAGAGGGTCGTCTTTCGGGACGATCTTTTCCATCATTCTCTGTTCCGGTCTGATAAGTTTCACCTCCTCGCTCATTATTAATTATAAGAGGTCCGAAATCGCTTACGTGCAATACTAATGTAACCAATTAAAATCACCCTTGACAGAGCAAGAATTGATGAAATTTATGTAACCATGCAAAAATTATGCACATTTTTAAGATAGGTTTTAGTGTTTACAGTAGGGGATAAAAGGTTGTCATACACTTTTGCTCAATTGTTTGAATATTTATTTTTATAGATTAATTACTTTTATTACAATAATTATTTATACAATAGACGTATTTAATAATACTAAAAATTTAATAAAACATAAGAAATATATGTATATAACAAAGTAATTTTAATAAATCAATATTTTTTAAATTATAAATTGGAATATGTAACATTCTTATAGGTTTTGAATTTTCTATATTAAATTGTTGATTCAACTTTTCTAATTAATTTTAAAAAAACATTTTCCAAACAATTATAGTATATTTACTACAAAATTGTATTATACAATAATTTTGAATTGTTTGATGAAGAAAATCTTCTATCTATATAATAATCTTATAATAACTTCTATATTGTCTAACAACACTATTAATATCTTAATAAGTATATGTATGTATATTCAATTTCATACCTAGATATTTAAATTTATTTATTTATTATTATTTACAAACAGTTTAAAGGCTTAATTTAATTTTTATTCATGTAAGATTTTTTCATATGGTTTCAAAATATATTTTTTTCATGACTCCTGAGTCCTGACCAACATTTTAAAGAATAGTATTTTATAATTGTATCTATTTACTTGACAATCGTGACGATAAAATAGCAAAGACTAAGATGGCTCAGACATGTACATCGAATGAATGACGACGGAGTACTGTTGAAAGGGATAGTTCAGGGTAGACGCAAAAGGGGAGTCCTCGAAGACGATGGATGGACTGTGTTGAAGAGGACATCACTGCTATGATAATCGATGTATGGACGGTTAGAGAAACTAATCGACAAGAATAGAGACTAGTTGTGGAGGAGGCTAGGTACACCTAGGACTAAGAAGCTAGAAGAAGAAAAAGTTGAAAAAAATCTATTGAATAAATTTACGAAAATTTGCAATCGTTAAGAACAGTTTAATATTATTATTCTGTGGTGTTCTCAAACATTAAATTTACAAATTTACAAAAATAAACTCTTAACTAAATAATGTACAATGTTTACAAAAAATTATAGTCATTTTTATTAGTTTCAACTCCATTGAAGTTTTATTTAATTTGAAACTAAAATAGAAATGCATAATGTGGTTTTGATGAGCGAACAGAACTGGGTGAGGATAAATATTTGATTCAGTTTGTTAAGGGTTTAAGTAAGTTAATACATGTTTTGAAATAAATTCAATGGTTTAGATTTAATAAATATTTAAATTTGTACATAAATTATAATAGGATGACTTTTAAGCTATCTTCGATTACTCACGTGTTGCAGTTAAACGAGAAAGAGCAAAGATATTACTCCATCACTTCCATAAATCGCATAATACAAAAGCAGTCAGTTTATTAGGAAAAGAGAAGGGTATGGCAAATCCGGTCACTTATAAAGCCTATCGGCTTTTAAAGGTTTCTATTTTGTATACAAATATAGATATATAGAGCATATTTTTATTTACTTCTGTTTATGGTTTAAGCTCGGGTGGAAACTTATTACGTTTCTTTCTTTCCCTGTTACTGAAACATATGGGATTGAGTTTTCCTGGAAATAATGTCTGTTGACACAACAAATACCAAAGTTAATATTACATGGAAATTGTATGTTTAGCTAAATATAGACAATTTTGTTTGTTTAAAATAAATAAAATTGAACTTTGTGTAAAAATATATATTTTTTATTTTAATTGATAAATAACCTAAAAAAATATATATATATAAAATGGTTCTTATCAATTGCTAAATTTGGAAAACATTAAATATAATAGTTATTTAAACAACATGTGCTATAAATGGACCGTAATTTAACACAAATACAATTTTCGTAAACGATGAAAATGTACAGATTTTTAAAACTAATTCTAATTTATTTCAAAGTCAAAATTGTTTTTATCCAAAGAGACAATTAAAAATAGTATTCAAAGACAATTCTAAAATTAATAAAGAAATTCAGAAATTTTGTATGATAATCAAAAATCCCATTTTTAAGCATTATTTTAATTCTAAATAGATTTAGAATTAAATCTATATATATACTAATCTCTAAAAATGTAATATATTTAAATATATTAACTTTCCAATAAGAGATTCATCAAAACAATAAAATTTAATTATAATTGTACTAAAAATTACAATTCGATACAGAAATTGTGCCTTTTTTCTTTTGAACAACAAGAAAGATAAGAATTATAACATTACTCATACAATTTTAGACCTTAAAGTCGAAATTCGTAAATTGATTAAGAACATACATCCCCACAGAAGTATAAAAATTCATCTTGGAAATTTTAATTAAATAGATAGGCGTAGTCGTGGTGTGGCTATTAGGCTGAAATAAATCTTTAAATTAATGACACTTTTCTCTCATTGCCATGAAATATGTAAATAATTAATATTTTCTCTTAAAGAATACTAATTTTTTTCTAATGACACCTCTTCTTGGAAAGCCTTTTAAAATTGTATTACTTGAGAAATTAAAATGTTTTGAAACAAAAAATTTAATAAAACTTGTAAATAGTCTACAATTAAAAATCTAATATTATTATTTATTACAATACAATAATTCTAAACAAGTGTAAGGGATTTCCCAATCAGAGTTTGCACCATTTATCAGACGTTAGACATTTTATTGGAGTATTAAACGATTAAGCATTGTGATAACTGATATGATAAACGTCTACTTTCCTTTTGCCAAAATTAGCTAATGATATTGCAGTTTTATTTGTATAGATATAAAAATATTATATTATTACTAAAAAAAATCATTGATTTGTAAAATTTCAAACAACTATTGGAAAAACAAACATACAAAACGAAAATTAAATTTTGCTCAAGTTCTAACGTATTTTGATAAGAATTTCGACGTCATAAATAAAAATCAGTACGCCCAATATCTTATGTTATCACACTTGATTATCAAAACGTATAAAAAGACTGCGATAGGCTACCGTAATTTCAGTTGAGGTATAAATTTGTCAGGTGCAAAATTTGTGAGCTAAATAAAATGGTGAAAATTGTGTTGTGGGCTGCATTTATGTGCATAATTGCAGTGTCCAATGTTAGTGGATTAACAGTGTCGATTCCTGGTCAGGGATCTGTGATGGGGGGACAAACGACAAGTGCGTTTACGGGAAGGACAATTCATCAATTCTTCGCGATTCCGTTTGCAGAAAACCCGACTGGAAGTCGCCGATTTAAGCAACCGGCTTCTAAAATTCCATGGACTGGGACCAGGGATCACACTCAACCAGGAAGAGATTGTCCATCTTTGAGAACTCTGCTTGATCTCTCCCCCGAAAATGTCACTCCAGACCTCGAAGATTGTCTTCATGTCTCTGTCTTCACACATGATGTAAAGTTTAATAGCTTTGATTTGTCTGACCATTCTATTGTATTATTTGAAAATCTAAAATTCACTTTGATGTGAGTTCCAAAATAAGCAGACTATTTATCAGTGAATCGCAAAGAATCCGATAAAAAGCTTGATCGGGATTTCCATGTCTTAAACCCCAGACTTCCGATTTTATTACAGTTTGATATTGATTTTTCTAGTATTGTTTTTTATTCCGTTAAATGAAATTTTTCCACTTAACGCAATAAATATTATATTATTGATTTACAGTTTGTTTCATAAGATCGTATTCAAAACTGTTTATTAGGCGGTTAGAGTGGATTATAAATAAAATAATGTTAGAGATTCAAAAGCATTTTAGTAGAAAGTTTAAAGAAAGAGAAAATATAATTTTAATGACCATCAATAAATCTTTAAAATTCGTTGAAGATAAATAATATATTTGTTAAACAAGCTTTAATTACTTTTAAAATAAAGATAAATTAATTATTTATACAGTCAGTGCAAAAATGTATGCCCTGCTCGGGTGTGAAATCCGTTTTTTAACTCGGACACGATGAAAAATTTGCAAAACTGCTCGTATTTTACACTCATTTCCTCGTTAAAAAGGCTCATTTTACTACAAGTGTATAAAATTCACTAATAACTTATAAAGTCACTAGCATTGGGTATGATATAAAAAAGACCCGTGTTTTAAATATTGCTTCTCGACCGTTTATTATACTGAATTTTATGCATTTTAATCAATTTATTGTGTAGACTTGATTAAAATGCATAAATATATTAAAATTTTTTTTAAAAATTCTTAAATAATACTTATTAACCAATTTTCATTCTTGATTCATTCATACAGTCAGTTAGATGATTTTATCTTTTCTTTTTTTTGCTTAAATACGAAATTTGTATAATAAAGTAAAATCACTAGTGCTTTACAGAATACTTCACTATAAAACGTCTTTAATAAAACATATTTCAGTACTTCAAAATCAATTTTATTCATCAAAAGTACTTAAAGGTTCTTTTTCTTGTTTCAGAATATAATAAATAGTTTTTGATTTTGTGAATGATTATAGATGTTGTTGGTTAATAATATGTAAATTTATTTTGAATTAATCTATATATAATTTCTATTATAGTAAGAAATTAGTATCATAAATAACAGTTTCAGCAGATTTATATGATGTATAAAACATTAGCTTAGAAGCCTTCCGTAAAATTAATTAGTTTGTTGATAGCATGTGTAATAAAAAATTGCAATAATTGTATAATGCAATTAGCAATTAAAAATGAATTGGGTACTTAACCTATGATAATATCCGATTTTATGTTAAAACATATATAATTCTCAAGACTTTTCTTATATACACCGACATTTTATTAGGAAATTCACAAATTTGAAATTAAATTCATAAAAATAAATTTAATTTAAGTTACTTTTAAATCAGTTATTTGCAACCGTTTCGAAGTCAAACATATTAAAAATACACTTAAAGCCCCCAAGGAGTTCATAATCTTCTTTTCTTAATTCAATAAAATTCTTTACTTTATATAAATGACAAACGAATGAATGAAAACATTCTTATTCACTAATATCAAACTTTAGTTAAAGAAGGACAGCATATCTAATATACACTCCGTTGCAAAAAGTTGAATACAGTCATTTTATTGAATTCAACCATCAATATCTCTGGTATTTTCAATAATTTAAAAAACTCCTTGGGCAATAGGGTTAAGGGGTTCATTGAGAGTATAAGTATGAAAAAATATTGAAATTAGGTTCATCACAGCTACTTTTAGAAAACAAAAATCAGTGCGGCGCCATTTTGGCCCCTGGAAAAACGTTGCAAAAAGTTGAATACACTCCCGTTTTTGTTGGGTTTCTGTTGCTTTTTTCGGGTTTTAAGTAATAGAAAGTATTGATATTCTATTCCTTTGGAATTAAAAGGCTCTAAAACAGTATTCATTTCATTTAAAAATATATTTTTATTGACAAATATGGGGAAAAATTGGGTTTCAAGTATTTCTTAATGAAATTGTAATTATATTTTGAAAATAATACAAAAAACACTCAATAATCAAAATTAACATAATTTACAATAGATTTATTTAAAAATCAGTATAATTTATTATAGTAATAAATTATAGTAATGCAAATCAATAAAATATCAATTTTTGAAACGGTTTCTCCAGCTTTTCGAAATTTATTTATTTATTTATTTATTATTAATACAAGGGAAGAAGTCCTAAAGACCATATGTCCCGTCTTTTCGAAATTAAAACTGTTAAAATTCATATTTTTTTTTAAATATAGCTAATAAATATAAAATTCAGATAGCCACTTAGTTAAACTATTATATTGTAAAGAAAATATCACAAAATTTGACGGTTTTAGTAGTACAATCGAATCTTTTGTAAATTAACTCTATGGCCAAATGAAGTAATGGATGTCGTGTTTTATGTTACTGTGGAAAAAAGTACTAATAATTGCAATTAAATGATTTTTTTATACTATTTATCAATTTTAAAAGTAATTACAATAAAACATAAAGAAATTTTTAAATATCACCCTATAAAAATAATTTTATCCACATTAACATAAACCACGTCATCCATTACGTTATTTGATCATAGGGTTATTTCACAAAATGTTTGATTGTACTACTAAAACCGAAAAAAAATTTGAAATTCTTTTTATTAATTATATTAGTTTAACTAAGTGCCTTTCGGAATTTTATATTTATTAGCTATATTTTTATATAAAAAATATGAATTATATCACTTTCAATACAGAAACATGGATGAACCCTATCAAAAATTGCCATTTCATTTATTTTGTAGTACAATCTGGGCAATCAATTATACAATTGTTTTAATAAATCTATTGTAAATTTTGGTATTTTTGATTATTGAGTGCTTTTAGTGTTATTTTTAAAAATCATATACAATTTTATTTAAAAAAATGCTCTTCATATTTGTCAATAAAAGTATATTTTTAAATAAAATAAATACTGTTTTAACCCATTTAAATCAAAATGTATATTATCTCAATAGTTTCTAATACTTAAAACTCGAAAAAAGCAACAGTAACCCACCTAAAACGGGAGTGTATTCAACTTTCTGCAACGTTTTTCCAGGGGCCAAAATGGCGCCGCGCTGATTTTTGTTTTCTAGAAGTAGTTGTGAAGAACCTAATTCCAACCCTGTTGCCCAAGGAGTTTTTTAAATTATTGAAAATACCAGAGATATTGATGGTTGAATTCAATAAAATGACTGTATTCAACTTTTTGCAACGGAGTGTATTATTGTAGGAACAAATTAAAACTTTTGTCGAACTTTCTCCTATTTCTAAATTTATATAATTACCTGTTAATAATATGTTCAGTTGATTGACTAACTAACTCATTGTTTTTATATACCTTGCATATTAGTAAATTGACACCGGACAAAGCTGAAATTAAGTTTCTGTTCAGAACTCCTCTTTGATAAGCACAATTAAAATTTAAAAAAATCATAATCATAAATTGTTATTATTAAGGTACTTATTGTATATTTTTTTATAATTTATTTGATTATTAAATTAATGAAATTCTCATTTTGCGCTAAGAATTTGAATAAAAAATTATAACGGTTTTTCTAAAGAGTGTGACGGAGACAACTAGTTTGAGAAGGAGAGACAGGTATCTGTATGTGTTGCTACTACAACATAGATGGCGCATCGGCATAAGTGACCTAAATCCGTTTGAAATTCTTCACAAACTATTTATTTAAATTTTGCGAAATCTAAAAAACGGAAAACTGCAAAATTCCCCTGGGTTCGAATTGAAATAATGTAATAATGACTATCGAAAACTGGACGCATTTTTCATTGTGGATGATAATATGGGCACAATAGGATACCTAACAAAGTCATAGGTACGGATAATATTTTCACCCATCTCAAAATTATTAACTGAATTAATATATGGAACAAATATAAGACCAAATTTAAATAAAAATATAAATAAAATTAATCATTTTCTTTAGTGCGAAATGACTTGAAAACAGCAGCCGAATTCCAAAAGCAGTTAAACCAAACTGCCTCCATATGAATGTATGATGTATTTCTTTCACGGAGATCACACATTAATAATAATGAAAAAACTAGTACTTGAAAGTATTTTTAGAGCACTAGTTTGATAAAAACGTCTTCGACAGAACAAGAGATACGAGTATATAATATCAATTTTATACAGTAAAAATACATAAGCATCTTTAACTTAATTTTAGATTAAAATAATTAAAAAAATATAAAAATATTTGTATTAACTTTATTTCACTATCAAATATGTGATTTGACCATTTACTATAACATTATTTAAATAAATTACTTTAACTTCAGGTGACTGGTTCCCGTCCAGTAATGGTCTACTTCCATGGGGGTGGTTTTATGGATGGAGCTGCTCAACACCATCCTCCGAATTATCTACTGGAAAAGGATGTTGTTCTCGTGACTGCTCAATACCGTTTGGGACCGTTGGGATTCCTGTCTACTATGAGCACCGATATTCCCGGAAATGCAGGGATGCTGGACTGTATCATGGCTCTGCAGTGGGTCCAAAAATACATCTCTAACTTTGGGGGAAATCCGAACAGTGTGACAATTTTCGGGCAGTCTGCGGGAGGTGCTATTGTGGATGTGTTGATGTTGTCCCCGTTGGCCACTGAAAATTTATTCCACAAAGTGATCATTCAGTCCGGAGCCTCGTACGGGAGCTGGATTTATGACCAGAATCCAGAAAGAAATGCTCGGGATATTGCCCAGTTTGGTGGCTGTAATCAGAACGCTCCTCTGGCCGATCTGAATCAGTGTTTGATGAATATGGACATTAGAACTTTGTTGCTGGCCTTTACAAGTCATGTTGTAAGTATTATTAGTATGTAGATCATGTTTCGTAAACCCAACTGTTAATACATCTACAGGGTTTTCTAATAAGAATGTTTATTTAGATATTGTTAACATATAAGAATGTTTCCATTTAAAAGAGGAAATATCATTACTACAAATTGTTAGAGTTACATGTGGAAATTCGCTATAGTTTTCCCTGAAAAGTAAAAGACAAAATAATCAGCTCAAATGAGTGTAATAGGACTTGTTCGTTTTGTAAGTTTATTACAGGATTTCTCTTGCCCCGATCGTGTCGCTTCTTTATATAAGGTTTACATTTGTTTATTTTAGCACTCTCTATAGTCGTTTTCCCCATGGCTGGGGATCGTGATATATCATGTTCTTAGAATAATATTTTTCCATTTTCCTCGGTCGTCTGCCTTTTGTAGTGTCGTGTAGAATGATCCTGTTATGTTTTTAATTTGATCAGACCATAAAAGGGCAGCGACCTCTTGATCTCACTCCCTTTATTTTAGCACAAAACAATCAAAATTTCAACAAAGCACAACAATTTTAAAATTGTTTCATTCAAGAAAGAATATATCTTTCCCAAATTTAAGGATTTTTGGTAGGTGTGGTCACAATTCGCTTAAAAATCTTGACCAACTACTTTCTTCAAAATCCGGATTGCAATATAACTTAACAATCGATAAACTTTTCATTTCAATTTCGTAGAAAAAGGACATACAACCATTAATAAGAGGAATAATCTTGAAAATTATCAAGGAAAGGAGTTGCAGTCGTAGAGGTCATTTGATTTATTAGAAAACTCTATATAACCATGATACGACTATTTAATTTCAATAAAATCTGTTACGAAATTAGAAATACTTTGCTTTAGTGATTTAAATGATTATATTACACAATTAGGTACATATCAATTAAATGGGTTAATTGAAGTAGTTAGTAAAAAAAATAGATTGTTAAAAAAATAATATAATTTATCAACCATTAAATTCACTAATTATAAACCACTACACCAACGCAACAATAAAAAATTTAATACAGTCTTATATGGAGCACTGTAACATATGCCGTTTCTCCTCAAAATCGCATTTATTTTAATATGTAAGAGCCAGACCTAAAAGATTTCTTCCAAATGTGTCTAGGTCTACCCTCAAATTAACCATTTCTATTAAAAACACACTTTCGCCAAAATGGCGCTTTTGTTGTTTCTCAAATAAACTAATCATTGGTTTTTAATGGCTACAAATCAATTATTTTTCTTTAATCCTTTTCCTATAGAGACCATCACAGTGATATTTATAATCATTATTGTAGAACCGTTTGGAAAATATTGTGTCTGGTAGTGTTGTCTATTGGCCATATAGTTTTAAGGCATAAGATATGAAATTCTTCTTTTCGACGACATACACAACAACCGTTACCGGCCTGGTATTAGTTTTACGTACTCAATGTTTTCAAATACCCTAAGTATTCATTTGCTAATCTTTCATAATTGACAATTGAATGTCATGTCTACGAATCATTATTTGTTATGATAGATTAGCACCATGAACAAGTGATTCTATATAGAGCCTATGATGCATTAACAGGTTTTTGCCACCGAAACAAATATTATTTAATTTTTTAAATTTTACCATGTATTTTTAATTTTTTAACTTATCAAAAAATAGTTGAATATCAATTTTATTATTTAGGTTGTAGGAACGCCAAACGGAGTCGACACAATCGGAGGACATCGCTTCACGATTGGAGGTCCATCAAATTTCCTTCCATATACCCCATTCAAAATAATGCGCATGGGCCTGAGACGAAAGAACATTCCCGTGATGGCTGGAGTGACAAAGCACGACGGAACATTCCTTATGACGGGCATTTACGACATTTTAGATGAAACCATTGGCATCAACAACAGCAGGTTTAACTCCTTCCAACTGATCGACACCATCAATCAGGTCCTGGGACTAGACGACAGCAGCCTGACTTTAACTGCCTACCAAACCAAGTCCCTTTTCTCTTCGAGTACAATGAATACCGGAAATTTTATGGAAATGATCAACGGATTGATTGACGCTTGCGGAGCCATCGTTATCAAGGGACCAACATTGAGAGCGGCACAAATTAATGCTTACGAGGTAAGGATTTTTATTTATGTTTATTTTTACCTATCTTGACCAATCGATATTCATAATTAAGTATTAGTTAATATTTTTGAATTAACATTGTCCAGGCGAGTCTTTAGCCCCGTTAGTAAATACTATATGTTTGTATAGATTTTGTTGAGGTGGCATGTGGTAGGGATAATTCGAACCCTGAAAACACCTAACTTTGATAAGCAATATTATTCATATTAATTCATGTTAAATTTGTTGTATTACTAGTTTTTTTATTGCCAATTCTCAAATTCGTCATAGTCTGTAAATTGGATTTTTCATTACTAATGCAACATAATCATGTTCACTTTCCATTATTCTTTATGTTGTTTATGGTTTCATGTATTAAATAGCAGATCCCGTTTTTATAAGAAACAATGTTCCGGGTTTCTTGCTGTAAGTATAAAGATATTATAACTACTAATATAAGACAATTTCTAAATTCTAAAAATAACTGTTACAAATTCCATACAAAAAAACTGTGCTTATAATCTTTATAGTTTAAAGATAACTCTTTTGTACACGAATGGATGTTTTGGAAAATACTTAAATGATAAAGAACCAGTATCTCGATGTGAATGGATTTTTTTGTGTTCATTCAATTTAATCAATGAAATTGATATTGTTAAGGGGTCAAGTGGATTTGTTAAATTTATGGAATATCAACCATTTTTTTATTACAGAATCCAAGTCAAACTTATCTGTACTCATTTGATTACAAAGGGGAGTTCACTCGATTTGGTTACGGAGCTGATACCTCTCATTACCCTTTTAGTGGTGGAGTTCACCATTCCGATGACAACCTCTATTTATTCCCATACCCTCCAGAAATGGCAAACTTAAATGCTGCTGATCGTCAAATTGCACAGATGATGGTTGAACTGTGGACAAGTTTTGCAACCACAGGAGTTCCCATTTCACCGTCAGTTTCAAGTTGGCCTCCAATGACACGTAAGAATTGGTTTAATTTATTAAAAAATAAAATTAAAGATCTTTAAAACTTTTTCTATGAAAATAGGAGTAAATGGACCATACCTTCACATTAATGCTCAGTCGTCGGTTGGTCAGGACTACTACGACGAGTTCTCAGTCACCGCAAGAGATGGACTCTTCCGAGAAAATGGGGGCTTGGTTCGAGAGCGAGCGACTCCAATGTCACACCCTTATCTACGCCTTCAAACCATCTAAATAAATTGGATTTGATTGAAACCCTTAATCACATATAAGATTTTCAAATTAGCCTCTTATCAGTCATGTCAATTTGATTCGTTTGTTATCCCCATATCACTTGATACTTGCGAAATGATAATAAATAAAGGTAGATTTAAGGTGGCTCACTTCGGCGACCACCAGCAGAGCAAACAACCTTTGTTTTTCATTTTATCTAGTTCCTGTGCGTATGACATCACACGACACTTATCGAAGAAAAGAATCTCTTTATCAAATATCTAGAATTTCGTTTCGGATTAAATATTTGCAAACAACATTTAGCCTTATTAACACCTGGACAAGAGATACTACGTAAAGCATAGCAACGGTGGAATTTGAAATTTGTTCGCAACAATTTAGAAACCTACGCAAATGGATGAGTGTTTTTATGAAGATAACACTTCAGTACAACTGTCCTTTAAAAAATTCAATTTTTGAAATTTATTTTGAAGTATTTTTTATCAAGAAAATGGAGCATAATTGATAAAAGAAGTAATTTCCAAAAACAGATTGAGGATCTTAAGTGGCGTGAGTTTGATAATGGTTGTTGTAAATAAAGAATAGACTTAAAAATTATATTTTTTTCAACCTTTATGAAACGGAGATGCTTTTCATTCTTAATATATTGTGACGATCGCATCTTCAATTACAGTATTTACGGCATCATCCCGTCTGAAAATTTTCTTACTAAGTTTCTTCTAAAATGCGCTTTAATAGGACTTTTCCTCGTCGTAAATAAACCAAAGTTTTGCGACCGCGTTTAATTTTCACGAACACACACAGAACGTTTTACTCAATTGACCTCTTTTCAGGAACTATTAAGATTTCAGATCGATGTGATCGGCAAAGTCTGCGAAGAAAAAGGGAACTTTCTCCAGTGAAATTTCTAAGCGCTAACAAATCAACCGGTCCTTGACTTCGTTAAATAAGTCATTCGTTAAAAATTTAATGATTTAAAATTGCCCGATTCTGTTTAATAGGATCATAGAATCACAGCATTTTTATTAAAAACTCCGAATTTGGTAATTAAATTTTAACGAAAATCTTCCAAATATCAATATTCAATTTTTTGCAATGTCTTATTGAATAGTTGTATCCGCCTATAGTCAAGTGGTTAGGTTAGCATACTAGTCTGCCTCCTCGAGGTCGTAGGGTGAAATCCTAGGCGGATATTGTTCTAGCTCGAAAAAGTTTCCATTTGTGTATATCAATAACATTGCGAAATAATATTTATAGCGAATTACAAGTAATGGCGCAAAAATATAAATAAAGTGGGCGGATTGACTGGATCCGTTTACAACTGGTCTAGGTGTTATTATTATTATTAGCGTATAAAAAGCAAAGTGTTTTACAGTATTCCATCAAGGTAGTTTAACCACTTTATAGTTTCTGGGCAGCATATGCGAATGACATCTAACCCGGCAGGGAATCTCCTCTCCAGACAATCGTTTAAAATGTTAGCGATGGTTTGCACAGGGGATACACACCTGCATGACGCGTCCGTCTTGTAACTCCACTTGTGGAGCAGGAGATTGCAGCAACTTGACCCGTTCTGATCCTATTTAAGTTTGTCTATGATTTTCTTGGTAGGTTAAAACCAGGGACATCATCTGAGGGGTCAGAGATAATTTTGCCGTTGAAAGGACGATTATGTATCCATAACTGTTTCCATTGTTCCAAGTCGTCGAAGTCAGGATCCAGGATTATAGATTTCCTGGATTTCAATCGAACGCGCTGTGAATTACTGAGCTCATTAAACAGCAGATGCTATTAATCGACTAATAATACAAAGCAAATAGTCATGAAAAATCTAAACCCTTTGGTTGAGATTGTGACCCCCATGTTCCTTACAGGAATTGAAAGGTATATTTTTGCATTCTGATTTAACTTTTGTAATTGGTTACATTTTTACTAGTGATATACAAAAAAACAAATTTGTCTCAATGCCCAAATTCAAGCGCCATTTTTCTCTAATTTGCACATTTTATTGATCCACGTACCTTAATTACTTTTTTGTATTTTCTGAAAATATGTTTTTATACCAGATTCTAATTTTATACCCTTGTATCATATTTAGCTATATTATAAAAATAAGTACATTTTATTTTCCTACCATATATTTTTTCAGGATATTCAATTATGATCATTCATTCAATTTGGGTTACTAACAATTGATTGATTGTTAATATTTATGATTCTTAGTCGACAATTGTGTATTAATCATTTATAGAGCTTAAATCAAGGTTTAAAAATTATCACATTGACAAAAATTAAGCCCAAGCACAGACTATAGATTTACAAAAGACATTTGTCACTACCTAAAAAAACTCAAAAACACGTCATGGAGGACTTAATGAAATCCGGCTTAAGGTAAGAATCAGACTATCAATCCATTTGATAAAATTTGAATTAGATATGACCGAACAGGAAGCATTTAAATAGCTGCTAACCACTGGCACCAATTCAGTTTTAAAGTGACCTGTGACTTGTCGATAAGATTGTGAAATTGGTCAGAGAAAAGTGCAAAATGTCAATCATTTCAAGAAAATTGAAAGTTTTAAGCATAAGTGTTCGTTGTTTGTCAACTTCCGCCAACACTAACGAAGTAAAAGTGAAAATCCCTGAACTGGGAGATTTGCAAGGAACCATTGGAGAAACTGCCTGGACGAAGAGAAAAATTTACCAGTTTTTGGGAATCAGATACGGTGAAGCGCCAGTTGGAAATTTACGATTTAAGGTGATATACAAAATTTGAATCGTAAATAAATTGAAACTAATTTAAAGAATACTATATAAATAGGCTCCAGTTCCTGCAAAACCTTGGGAAGGAACTTTTGATGCTACCAGATATGGAAAACCCGGAGTAATGTTGAAAAACATCAAAAACATCCCCGATGAAAAACTGGATGAAACTTATGAGGATTGCCTGAATTTATGTGTCTATACCAACGGAGTGGAAAAGAAGAAGCCAGTTATGGTTTATGTTCACGGTGGTGCTTTTTTCGATGGATGTGCAGGTACCTAAATCGATTATTTATTTATGACAAAAAATTAATTTGTTGATAAATAAAAAAATAGATTTTTGTGCAATTTTTGTGACAAGTTAGGTGGTAATTAAATTATAAAAAAGAACATTTTGCCAAAAACTAGTGCTAAATCACCAAAAATAACTAATATAATATTTAACAAACCATATAAAAAGTTGAAAGGTAATTTTTATGGGGAAAGCCCTGCACACTGGTTCAGTCGCCTTTTTATGCATAAAATTTCCTTTTTAATGTTAGTAAAGAAGAATCGAATTCAAAAATTAATTTAGAAATATAAAAATATGATTTCAATACCATTTTAAAATAAGGGGTTGAAATCATTCCGTCGGGCTCTAATTAGAGCCCAAAAGTAGCCCAATGTTTATTGTTAAGAAATTCCTCTTCATTCAATTATAAACTTCTTATATTATTTTATTTTGCTCAAACTAACTCACCTCAATTTGGTTTACCAATTGGCTATTAAAATTCCTATAAAGTATTTAAATTTTGGTTGTAAATGTAATAAAATAATAAACGACCAAGCGCCTCCATACAATATTCATAAATTCAATGGTTTTTTCCAGCCGAATATCCTCCTAATTATTTGTTGGAAAAAGACATTGTACTCGTGGTTCCCCAGTATAGATTAGGACCATTAGGGTTCTTATCAACTATGACTGAAGAAATTCCCGGAAATGCAGCTGCTTTGGACGTTGTTTTGGCTCTGGAATGGGTTCAGAAACACATTTTGAACTTTGGTGGAGATCCGAACAATGTTACGATCGTTGGACAGTCAGCTGGGGCTGGAATCTTGTCGTGCATTATCTACAGTCCAGCAGTAAGACAGACGCTATTCCACAAAGCCATTCTTCAATCTGGATCAGCGTTCGCACCATGGGTGTGCAATTACTCCGCAGAAAAAAGCGCCAGAGAAATTGTGGGTTTCGCGGGTTTTGATAATAAGGTGCCTTTGGCGGAGCTTAATAAAAGACTCATGAATATGGACATCAAGTCTTTATACAAGGGTCTTAGTAAACATATCGTAAGTTACATTATTTTCTTGTTTTATAAAATTTTTATTTAAAAAACTTTTAATAGATTACTGGAACGATTCGAGGAATAGATACTCTTGGAGGTGTTCGAATGACAATTGGAGGGCCATCTAATTTCCTTCCTCAACCACCTCAAGTCCTTATGAGCCAGGGTGGAGGTAGAAAGGATCTGCCAATGATGGTTGGGTGTGTTAAACATGATGGTACTTTTGCACTGGCAGATATGTACGACATTTTAATGGCTACCAAAATTGGGACAGCCAACAAAAAGTTCAACACCATGAAGATGATTGAACACATGATCCGAACTTATGGAATTGATGATTTTACCGGATCCATTGGCACTCTAGCTACCAAATGTTTTTGGACAGATGATGAAATCAACAGCGGAATTTTTGAGGAAATGATTGACGGTTTTGTGGATTTAGTAAATTTAACACTGATAAAAGCACCCGTTTTCAAAATGGCAAAAGCTCACAAGTACCTCAACAACGACACATTCCTGTACTCATTTGATTACAAAGGGAAACACACACGATTTGGCTATGGAAAGGACACTTCGTATTATCCATTTGATGGTGGAGTTCACCATTCGGACGAGAATATCTACCTCTTCCCTTATCCACACAAAGATCTGAATGAACAAGATAAGATTATTGCTCAAAGAATGGTGGAGTTGTGGACTTCTTTTGCCACAAATGGAGCACCCAAAGCCAATGACGTGGAATCGTGGCCAAATATGGAACGTAAGTTTATATTTTATTTAACAGCTATGTCCAATTTTATAATTGTAATTCGGATTAACAGAATTCAACGGACCTTATCTGAGCATCGACCATCAAACGAAGGTGAAAGAAGACTTTATGCAAGAGTTCAACGTTTGCAGTAGAGACAAGATGGCTCTTCAAAAGCGGGAATCTGTGTATGGGTCAATTTAAATACTATTGCTATTTTTTAATTTATATTTAATAACTTATTATAATTAATTTATTGTCTAACCTTAAAATAAGAAAACACTTATTATTTATTTGATCTTTTGAAAATAAACGGTTTAAAATGTAAAAATTTAACTTATCACTTAATTAAATTGATCCCCTTATGATCTTATATTATTTGATTTTCTTTCAATTTTTCCATAAAATATCATTTGATTGCTTTGTATATTTCCACAATTTTTAACTGAAAAAAAACAATAACTGGTACTTAAAAAGCGAAATCGTACTTGTGATAAAACTTGAACTGAACACCCTTACAATCTATTCAACTCCAATAAAACCATTGAAATTGATATTTGACAGGTTAATTGTTTTTTATTCAGATCGAAAGCCAAAACAAAAATAACTCTTATCCATAAGGTCAACTTTTATTACAAATGCGATAATAGGACCAAAAAAATCAATCATCGATTCATCCAATATTATGCTGTTATCGGTCATGATAACTACCCGTTCATTTACTGTTAGTAATGCGTTGTATCAATTTGTAAAACACAAAAGATAAATGATAATAGATAATAGATGAGATTCCGGTTGCTCACCTGCTTTTGACCACCAGCAAAACATAACCTTTGGTATCTGCTAATCTGTAAATACCGAAATTTAGAACGAGACGTCACAGAGCTTATCAAACAAGCACAGGTGAGTAAATTGTGTGTATCATTCTTCAAAATAGGAAAGAATTATCATTTAACAGTTGAACAAATACTTGCTAAAAGGTTAAATATTTGAAATAAGAATAATTCTAGTGATCAGAAATTATATAAAACCCTCACATTATGTTTAAAACTATTTCCCATAACGTTTTTAAGGAAATATTTATCCTAAACAGTTTAACCAACATAAGTCCTAAGGTATAGAAATAGTAAGAACAGGAGGCTTAATTTAATCCAATTTTTGCTAGGATTAAGATTACATACCTAATTGATAAAATTCAAATGCTGATAAGGTCGGTCAGCGAGCATTTAAACAGCTGCTGGCCAGTGATAGAGAGTCAGTGACTTGGTGACCTGTGAATTGTTCAGTTGCCTGTGGACTAGTGAATGGTGCAAACTGCGAAAATGTCAATGATTGTCAGAAAAGTGAGACTCCTTCAAGTCAGTGTGCGATGCTTGTCGAGTTCAGCGACTAGCAGCGATGCTAAAGTTAAAATTCCCGAATTGGGAGAGGTCCAGGGAACAGTGGAAGAAACTGCGTGGACAAAAAGGAAATTCGCTCAGTTTTTGGGTATTAAATATGCGGAAGCACCAGTTGGAAATTTACGATTTAAGGTAATTTTTTTAAAAAAAATAGTTAGAATTATAAAAACATTTTAAAAAATTTTTTGTTATCAGGCTCCAGTCCCTGCCAAGCCCTGGGAAGGAACTTATGATGCAACAAAGCCAGGACAACCTGGAGTAATGTTGAAAAACATCAAAGCCATTCCCGATGACAAACTGGATGAATCGTTCGAGGACTGCCTAAACTTAAGTGTTTATACCAATGGAGTGGAGAAGAAGAAACCCGTTATGGTATATATCCACGGAGGTGCCTTCTGGGATGGAAGTGCTGGTAGGTTTTGACCATATTCATGTGATTTTTTACTCCTTCTGAAAATTCAATGTCAAGTACTGATTCTTATCTCAATAGGTTCTTATCATTTCTTCTAATATCTTTCTTTTCAATACAAAGCTCTGCTTATATATCTATTCTTATCAATACATAAATTACCGATTTCCAAATTTAGAGTATATCACTTTGAACTCAACAAGAATCAATTAATACTGTTAGCAGTTGCAGTTGATTTATGGTTTTCAAATGAACTTGATAACGCGGAATTATTATTGCGTTAGGTCAAGGAATTTCATTCGTTTTGAATTCGATCACCCACAATTATCGCTGTTATTCCAAAATATTAAAAGAAATCAATCAATTAATTGATGAATAATGCATTTGAGTTGCAATTTTGTTATTATCAATTTCCAAACAAAACTGAAAATATTTAAAGAACATCGAGTGCGTGATACTGTTTACAGAACGTTGTTCAAAGTTTGAGAATCATTTTCAGCAAAATTTGCTTATTACTGGTGTTATCAATTTTTAAATAATGATGTAACAATTCAAATAATTGCTACACATGTATAAAAGGGTTTATGTGATCAATCAGGTAGGTTATTGTTTGGTAAAATGTATATGAAATAGAATATATTTAATATATTTCATGATTACTTAAAAATTGGTAACACCATATGACGCTTTTATTAGGAAATGATTCTTATGTAAATAAATGGTCAAATCAGTATATAAAAAATTATATAGTCGTATATAATTAGAAAAAATTAACCTTATCATAAATATTTTGATTTTTCAAAATCAGATAAATACAAACCCATAAAATCAGTTTCGATAACACGATGAAATAATTTCCTAACATTGTATCTTATGCACATATTTAATTAATAAAAACAAGAGTTTATGAATTTAATAATTAACTATTTGATATAATAAAACAGTTTTCGAAATGATTTACTTCTACATTCAAGAGAACCTTTTAATTTGAGCTTTGATTTGGTCCACAGTGATATCACGAAATGTAAAATATTATACCGCTTAATAACATATTCTATTATAAATGCTGATTTCAAATTAAATTTTCATCTTCTCACAAGAAACTCTATTAATATTATTAAACACTAAAACTCATTTTGAATATTTCAGCTGAATATCCTGGCAATTACTTACTGGAAAAGGACGTTGTCCTTGTTGTGCCCCAGTACAGATTAGGACCATTGGGTTTCTTATCAACCATGACAGAAGAGATCCCTGGAAACGCAGCAGTATTAGATATAGTGTTGGCCCTTGAATGGGTACAGAAATACATTTCCAACTTTGGTGGAGACCCAAACAATGTCACCCTCGTTGGACAGTCAGCCGGAGCAGGCATCGCATCTTGTATTTTTTATAGCCCTACTATAACCCAGACCCTATATCACAAAATCATCCTTCAGTCAGGATCACCTTTTTCATCTTGGATTTATAACATGACACCAGAGAAATGCGCTCGAGAAATTATTGGTTGGGCTGGATTGGACAACAAAGTACCTTTGGCGGAACTTAACAAATGCCTCATGAACATAAACATTAAACCACTGTACAAAGGATTCAATAAACATATTGTGAGTATTATTAAATTAAAATCTAAGTGATGATAATTAAATAATAATTTTAGATTACTGGAACTCCTCGAGGAATTGACACCATTGGAGGACTTCGTATGACGATTGGAGGACCATCGAATCTTTTGCCTCATCCACCCCATGTTCTAATGACCCATGGTGGAGGTAAGAAGAATATGCCAATGCTGATAGGATGCACGAAACATGACGCCACTTTTGCATTGGGAGACATGTATGACGTATTAATGGGTACAAAGGTCGGCACAGAAAATAAGAAATTCAATACAATGAAAATGATTGAGCACATGACAAGGAGGTATGGAATCGATGATTTTACAGGATCAATTGAAACCCTGGCCACGAAATGGTTCTGGACTGACGACGAAATCAAGAGTGGCAAATTCGAAGAAATGATTGACGGATTCACTGATCTTTCAAACGTGGTCATGATTAAGGCAGCAGTTCTAAAAATGGCAAAGGCCCACAAATACCTTAACAACGACACTTATTTATACTCGTTTAATTACAAAGGACAATACACAAGGTTCGGCTATGGCAAGGACACATCTTATTATCCCTTCAACGGAGGAGTTCACCATTCAGATGACAACATTTACATATTCCCTTGTCCTCATCCAGATCTGAATGAAGAAGACAAGAAAATTGCCCATAGAATGGTGGAACTGTGGACCTCATTTGCCACAAATGGAGCACCACAAGCCAATGACGTGGAATCATGGCCGAAAATGGATAGTAAGTTCTACACTAAAAAATCAATTTGACCTTTCTAAATATAATCTTTTACAGCTTTCAATGGACCGTACTTACGTATTGACCGCGAGGCAAAAGTGAGGGAAGATTTCCTCCAGGAATTCAATATTTGCGCCCGGGAAAAATGGGACCGTCAAAAACAGAGCTAAAATGAATGAGGCGACACTCGTGTGGGAGGTTTATTTTTATACACATTTCCATTGTTATCGAAAAAAGAATGTAAATTTTAGACCATAATGATGATGGCTAGTGGTTAGAGGGTTTGTAATCATCACCTCGGGTGATTTGTTCATGTTTCAATATAATGACTAGGTTGAGGGTGTTTTTGGTGTTAATTGACATGTAACCTTTGCCAAACCACCCGGTTTATTACAATTGATGACAAATATTTTAAGCTGTTTATAATTAGGCAATAAATTTAATTTTTCTGTAAAATAATTGTAAATACATAAGTACAATAATTATTTGTATAATTAATACAAATAAAAAAATTACAATATTAATTTTGTTTATGTTATTTCATTATTAAACTTATTTTTTTTATATTTGATTTAAAAATAAAAAGGTTTTTATTTATGTATTATAATACTAATTTTTCCCACTACATTCCAGTACGGAACTTGGGGTAGTCTCAACCTCAATCAACGGGTGTTAGACTTTTCATGACTATTTGTCTTCAATGTATTATTAGTCAATTAATATCACCTAGACCAGTTGAAAACGGATCCAGTCAATTCGCCCATTTTATTTATTTTTTGCGCAAATGCTATTAATATTATTTCGCAATGTTATTGATATACACGAATGGAAACTTTTTCGCGTTAGAAAAATATTCGCCCGGGATTTGATCCCACGAATTCGAGGAGGTTGTCTAGGATGCTAACCGCTAGACCAGAGGCAGATTTTTTTCGTAACTTTTCAAATTTAAACAAATTGTAGATATATGTTTTTGAAGAATAAATAAAATCATTTTTAAATTTGAATAATATGCATTTAACATTATATGTATTTGTATATTTAAAAAAAATCTTTTAATATGGATACTAAATAATTGTTTAGACACAAATTATAAAATTATTGCAAATCTATTAAGCCAGTCTACTGTGGTCCGAAAATGCCTTTTATAGCTACATATAAATATGCGAAATCCTCTTTAAAATTGTCCAGATCAATACTGCTTTAATGTGCGGTGCTAAATTGCTAAGGCGATAGAACGAGATTTTGTTTGTTTGTTTTATTTTTTGGAGGTGTATTGTTTTAAATTTTAAATATTTTTGTTATTCTATAAATTTATTTTAATTTTTCAGATAATCGACTGTAAAAGAATTTGATAAAACTGACGATTACTTTTATACCCAATCACACTTATCAGACGTCCCACACTAGCCGTGGTTATTTTGAAATGGGCTGAGAAATGGTGAAACTTTGTTGAAAACCTAAAATTACAGGTTGTCACAAAGACACCTTGAATGGCTACCGTTCTTTCAATTCGGGCTTTTTCTATTCCCACTCTATTTACGGCCGAATAATGTTAAACGGCGACAATTATGGTGGTAACCAGAACGCCCCACACTTTTTTGTTCCTTGTATTACCATACAAAACTCTGTGTTTGGCTGTAGTTGAATTGAAGGGTATTATTACGAGCGCAGCGCCCGCGTTTTGTTGCCCCAATAATTGATTTTTGTATTTGCACATTGGGTCGTTATTATTAGTAAATCAAAGCATTATACGACAGTTTTTACGTGCTTTTTTCTATTGCAAAAACGCAATACAATGCCACCAACAAGAATATAGTCGTTTAAAAATGCTTGCTTTCCATTTAGTGACACCCCTTCCTTTCTGGAAAGCAAGGAGTATTCACAACAAAAGCCTTTCTTCTATTTCACATTTTATTTCCATTTTCATACCTTACATTCACGATGAGACGATGACAATCGCCAAATTTTCTAAAACACACCATCATGCCACTATTATCCTGGTAGTGACGGAGGTGTGTTAAAGGAGTGGTTGGCTCTCTGTGTGACATTACAAAGCCTTTGTGTTCCAAGAAATTGGAGCATTATTGTTGCAATTTCCATTTGGAACAAAAAAAAGTGGAAATGCCTTTTTTTATATATAAAACACACCTCTAAATGGCTTATTCTCGCTGGGTTTAGGCGGTTTCGCAATAGACCTATTATTTCGCAACCATTTAATTATCACAGCCATTTAATTATTATTCATTATAAATGGCCGCACCTTTTTCACACGTCCTTAAATCCTTAAGCAAATGTAGCAATTTTCTTCTTATGTTGCGTCCCTTCTTGCAAATGACACATTTGAATTTGTTTAGGTGCCATTAACAATAGCGAATCATCAACCCTAAAGTCCATTCAGAGTCCAGACTATTGAAAGAGAGAAAAGTGGTACTTAGGGCGAGAATCTTGAGAATCATTTAAATAAATGGGTCCGCTGATTCCCTCTGGACACTGAATCCAGATCAAATTAATGGACTATTTGAATAGATGCATACGATTTAGAATAAACCCCTCGCTTTCGCTTTTCGCGCGCCCTTCATCTAAACAAGCTGGACCTTCTTCAGGGCCAGGGCTCCTTTGTCCGCCTTCAATGAAGGTGAAAATTATCCGATTGAATATGCGAAATTGATTTCTATTCAATTCCGCCTTATCATCGCTTGGCCATCAGTAAAAAAGTAAATTGAAATGACCATGAGTAGTAATCTCCTTCTTCTTCTGGTCCCACCAACAGGATATAAATCGAGATCTTATACAAAGGACTGGCAGAAAAAATAACAAATTATCCCCCGATAAAGGAACAGTCGAATCCTAACAAAAGATGAAAAATAATTCCCAAATCAGATTTTCCTGATTCCACTTTTTCTTCACGTCTTTTCTCTTCCTTTTTTAGTATTATTGTGTACCAGACGACCAACACGGGAGAGGAAGTGGGGAGTGGAAAAATTAAAATAAGAAACCCCCAAAAGAATTCTGGTGTGGGAGTAGAATTGGAATGAAATTCCGATTATCCATTTTATGTCGATTTGATTCTGTGGCCAAATATATGAACTTTCTTTTGGAAGGAGGAAAACTGTTCGCTCTTCCACCAGACAAAGATCAAGGAGTAAGTGAATTTACAGAAACCGGTATCAATAGGGGAATAATCACGGAATGATATGCAAATATAATTTTTCACTGTTTAATACCGACATGATTTAAAGAAATCGAATTCGATTATTCTTTTGCACCAGTTTTGTAAAATGGGTTTTGCATAATTTTCAATAGCGTGCAATCGGGTCACACTCCCACCGCCAAATCCTCCAATTTACGACTGTTTCCCTGCCATAAATCCTGGCCAAATGTGTTTATTTCGGAAATGGAAGAAAGCATCCCGGAAGTATTTTTCTCTTTGCCATTGGACGCCCGGAAACAATAAAAAATTATCCCGAACCCGACGTCCGATTAATTGGATATAAACAAACTGTTAGCCCTGCATTTGTTCCAGGGATTGAATCAGCAATTACTCGAATGTTTGCCACCGAATACAGCCAACAGATTTATTAGTACTGATGTCAATTACAACGCCAAGTAACGAAATCCAGAGTTTAATTTCCATTTATGCTATTACTTTGAGTATCCTTTTGTTCGCGACAAACCGGTCCTCCTCCCTCTCAACCCAGTGCCATCACCACCCAATTCAACTCAAATAACGAGAATGAGAGAAGAATCGAGCACACAAACACACTTATGTTATTAATATTTTATGCTCATAACAGGCATTATTGTCAACGCATCGTCGACGACGACGAGGAGGAGCGCCGTTGCCGTCGTTTTGTCCCACCACAATTTGTCATAATAGTTAATATGGCACATTACATTAAGTACTATAGAATATTGTGCACACACAATATATCTATACAACAAATTATAACAATACCGCCATCTCTCTCTCTATATATATTGTTGCCGAAAATCATTGGTTCTCAAATGTAACTGTATCTGAATTCATAAAGTTGTTAGGGTACTTATGTTTGATATTACGTTGATTAAATAAAAATCATAATTTAAAAGTTTAATGCTAGAGTAAAATATAAAAATAGAATATATTTATATAATATTAATAATATTTTCTTATGCCTATTGTAGTAAAAAGAAACAAAAACAGCTAACTTAGTATAACGAGTATAATTCTTGTGTATATTTTTAACTTTTACTAATATATAAAGAAATGTTTAAAATTTTTAAGCTAAAACAAATTTAATATTATTTAATAATTATTTTATGTTATTTAAATCACTCGACTACCTTCTTGGAAGCATGGTAGTAGTGTCCATTTGTGTATATCAATAGCATTGTCAGATCGGTTTACAATCGATCTAAGTGCTATTAATTGACTAATAAAACATTGAAAAACAAAATAGTCAATAAAATTTCGAAACCCATTGGTTCAAGATCACCCCCTGTTAATTCCTGTAAGTTTCATTTGAAAGAGAAATTTATTATTTTTTTATTAGTGAAAAAAATACATTCAAAACCTACAAGCAAATTTGGCACAATGTCAAAATTTAGAGTTCGTTATTCTTAAAACTTAAAACTTGTCTATGATTCAATTATTTTTTAAAACCATTGCATAAAAACTACTATCATACGAAGGTGAAAACGATAAACAAACTCGCTTTCGAGATTTTCCAAAATGAACTAAAGTCCGTTTCGTCTCGATTTTTCATGATCAATCCCTCATTAAAAATAGATGTTACACCATCGTAGCATAAACAATCATTATAAATACATATATGATGTTGACCAGGTGTCAATGGTTATCCTATTTTCCGAAAAAATTGTCTTGTTTGTAATCGGCGCATTACAATTGACACCAATTTGTCTATTTTTCAATAAGTATGTTGTATGTCCAATACAAACACAATAATAAAATAATATCCGATTATTTCGATTATTACTATAGAGTAGAGAAGAAATCAGCCATTTATCGGGGGTTTATTGTTATAATTGAGGTAAAGGGAGGAAGGTTTGATTGAGTTGATGGCAATGGCAATTTAACTCATCTTTTCATCGTTAATCAATTAATAGTGATTTTGCGGAGACTACTTCAGTCATTCTTCATATTTCGCTTCTGTTATTGTCATCGAAACAATTTGCGAATTTTTAGAACTTTGTCAATTGACAATGCAGTCATTCGTCTCTTTCTAAGTGATTCTGTGGGGAACAAAGGGTATTTTGCGTATTGTTTGCAGTTGGAAGCGAATTCATGTGCAATATTTGCAAAATATGCTTTCATTAATAGAATGCACGACTGCCTCGTCCCAAAATTAGTACTTTCTATTGGAGGGTGGATTTAATGGAAAATGCGGAGAAAAAAGAGGAGAATAACGCGTGTTAATCAGACATAATGCTCGCGATTTTCAAAGCAACCAGAAATTCGCCTTTGTTTGCCGAATATATTAATATGGAGAGAAATATTAATTGTAATCATGTAATTGTCGCAAGGAATTTCTGTTCCTTCTATACATAATAACCGCCCGTTTGTTACCTGGTGATGAATATACTTTTCAGCTATTGTCGAAATGTTATTCAAAACATGTGCTCACACAGCCAAAAGCGAATGCCAAATCCGGGAACGTGGAACTGTTTTCTCGAACAAATCCTTAATGAGAACAATATGCAAATTTCCACTTTTGATTTCCGATATTTATTTGTGCGTATTATATGAACCGACTTTAAAAGGGGAATTTCGAGAGTATATTGTTGACTTGAAATAGGATCACTAGTAGAGAAGTATAAATTGGTATATTTCACGAAATATATAGTTATGTTTACTTAAATTAGGTCATTCATGCACACAAAATATTAAGAATAAATAATTGAAAAATGAGTGTTTTGTAATTTATAATGAACAAACTCGAGATTTTTTATATAAAACCATATGATTATTAATTACAATTTGTCAATAATTAAATAAAAAGGTAATTTTAAAACAATTTGTATATAGGATTTAAATAAATCCATATTAAAAAATTGTGGTAATTCACATTATAATATTAAAGATTTTCAATTAATTTATACAATTTTGTATAGTAATAGT
>JXOV01009524.1:3495-13623 GCA_001014945.1 Clogmia albipunctata | reverse complement strand
TCATTACATGATGGACACCCATGTCGAAGGTAAATTGAATTAAATTTAATAATATTGAAACAACGGCGGAATATTCAATTTAAATAAATTCAGATTCAATACGAATAAATTTCCCCCCTCATTTTAATTCCCGTCAATTGGACGTCTTTTTCTCCTACAGGCCTTCAAGAGTTGCCAGACCATTCTTCGCGGTGGCTTAGAGGTACTTGTTTTTGTCGCTGCTGTTTTTACCCTCTTAAAGATTATTCTCTTCTTTATCACTTGTCATGACACACAATGTCCAGATTTTTTACCTCTAGCTGGAATTCGGTTTTCAATTTTTTCAGTGCAAATTTCTTTTATTAATTCCCTTGGCAGTGCCCCCATAGTATTCCATTCTCGCTTCGCGGTCGAGAGTTGTATTTATTATTGGTTGACATTCACAAAAACCCACCAACTAAATCCAACAACCGGAAAATTGTTTCAATTCATTTAAAATATTTACCTTTTTACCGTGGCATTTTTGAATTCAATTAATTCCGGCCCATAACAATATTTTTCACGTTTACTATATCTTATTATACATATACCAATCTGTATACAGGGGCATATCGGTGACTACTACCTGGGCTGTGCTCTTTATTTATTATTTCTATTCCAAGTGATTGATTGATTCAAACATTTTTTCCACGATTTTAATTCAATTCAATCTATTCGAGAGTCTCACTTACTGCTCCGCTCTGTTCTGTTCTATGCACAGCACAGTAGACGAGAAGTATAGAAAGCCAAGACGACAACAGTAATAATAATGAGTCTCAAAGAGAATCGAATTAAAATCGACACACCTGTAAAATGGTGCAAAGGAGAACTGGGAATTAATTCAATTCAATTTCATATAATATTATTTCGATCATTGTCGCTCTTCCTCAAACACGTGGTGTGTGTTGTTGTCATTATTATAATTCCATCTTCTTCTTTTCCATCATCCCTCAGCAGTGGAGCCACCAGCCAGCCAGTCAGTACTCTGCAGCAGGGCATCTTTAACGTCAATTGAAATTCCAAATTAAAATTGAATTGTGCTGTTGCTGCTGTCCACCAGGAGACGAGATGTGAGGATGAAACAGAATGTGGCACATTCAAATCAATTGGATCGCATTTGATTCGCGCCTGGCTCTCTTTTATTACAGTTCTTCTTCGTTGGACATCAGTTCCAGGTATCACATCACATCGACAATGNATTGTGCTGTTGCTGCTGTCCACCAGGAGACGAGATGTGAGGATGAAACAGAATGTGGCACATTCAAATCAATTGGATCGCATTTGATTCGCGCCTGGCTCTCTTTTATTACAGTTCTTCTTCGTTGGACATCAGTTCCAGGTATCACATCACATCGACAATGGTTTTATGCTGCTACTGAGGAATCGATACCTTCTTCTTCTACTGCTGCTGGAGCTGCTGCTCATCAATGACGAAGACAAGACGACGATGACGACTCGGATGTTAGCTGACTGGCTGGTGATGGTGGTGTGGATGATGAGGGAAAGACAAGACCGACTCCAGCTTGTACGAATATATTACAGAAATCAATTTGAATTGAAAGGAATACCTGAATAATTACATGACACACACTCACCTCGGGTCGTTGGAGACTTGTTGAATTCTGGAGAATTTCGATATTATCGAACCGTTTGAGTGGATTCTATATGTAGTGTTTTTAATTCAATTTGGGCTGAACGGTGGCTGTCTGTGCGGACACTGATCCGTATCTCGCAATCCAGACTCGCCCATTTATAGACTCCATAAACACACATCCTTATAAGTGTACACGACGGGGCTTTTGTCTATTTTAGCTGATTAGTGCACTCGACAATCTATCATAACGCCCACACACGTGGCCTGGGTGTACTTTAGCCATTTATCAGATTGACATGTGATTTTAGGATCATCTTTCGATTCGGTGAAGGATGATAAACAATCAAGGTTGACTTTGTAATTCATTAGAGATTTTGTATTTTTATTATTAAATCAAAATTACTGGAATTCAAGTTTCTTTCTGTTGGAAGCAATATGGAATTTAATAGTTTGAAAAAATGTTTGAGTTACTAATTAATTATTTAGATCCTTATTTTCCTATACAAAGAATTAGCAAACATTCTTAAGCAATAAAGTGAATTCGAACCTAAGTTAAAATGCCTTTTAAGCACTTGTCAACAAAATTATAAATTAATTTCACTTGATTTGGCACTGAAAAGAATTTCATTAAAGCGCCATTGATTTGGCAAATTGTAGACACTAGTGAGCCCCCTGCCCTGATTAACGAAAACCCGTTTCATTGTTAATCAGTGTTTGATCGAATTTTAATTTATTCGAGAATGGAAATCTCATTTTCCATTGCAAATATTTGCTGTTCCTTTAATTCCCGATTTCGCTCCTGGTCTCCCCCTTTTCTGTTGAGCTCGAGCTGCTGTGGATGGGGGCAGGCGCTAGGGGATGACAAGATGTTGGCAATGAGAACATGCATATTTAACTAGGACGTTCTGATTTGACAAATTAAAATTCTCATTACCGAATCCGATGTGGAGGGTGTTTCCGCCCGAAGTTCATTATCACTCGACTTAATCATCATCAGCTCGGCGGCAGCAGGAACACGATTGGGGCGGTTGTGGATTGTTTTTATTTGGCCAGTGTTGCCCAATATTTTATGCAAATAGACTGTGCTAAATGCTCACTTGCTTTACTGGCCTGGATCAGTCAGGAAGTGGTTAAACGCGTGACAATATTTCACTCTTCCATCAATGATGTCATCTTAATAATGATAAATAATGGAAAATGGTAATGAGGGGAGCGTGGAGGATTTCCACAGCTATGGAGTAGAGTTTATGTATTTGCCCGGATCTAGTGGTAAACGATTACACTGTGAAGGGATGTCGAAATCATTATCCTCTTTAACATACAAATTGTTTCAAGTGTTTACTTTTAGCATTACCGATTTTTCATTGTGCTCTGGATATTTTCGAGAGAAAATTAAATTTATTTTAGAGGCAGGCGTAATGCCTAAAATAAATAGTGCACATCTCAGACAATCATTTTTCACTATCCGAGAGACCTTTTAACAGGACAACTGTTCGCTAATGGTGCGGCACCTTCTAAAAGAGATGGAGCTTCCAGCAGACACTCGTCGCTTAATAATATTTGTTGTTATAATTATGACCCTCTTTATTCCCGAGAATTTTCCAGAGGATTTTCCCTAAATTTCTCTAATGCTTTAATTAAAATCAATTTTTCAGCACCATGACATTAATTTATTCCTGTCACCAGGTCGGTAATTTATTGACTGTTTATTGAAGGGCATCCCGTGTTGATGCCCAAGTGAAATTCGGTAATGCATTTCTCTCATCTCGGTTCGTGATGAAGGCATGCGCTATTTGTTTGTCGTCGCCCCACTTGTATCCACAACATTGAACTCATCTCGAGGCGGAAATAGTTCTTTTGTTAGTTGATCAAAGAAGTAGATGATAGTATTCCTCTTGTTCTTACCCAAGTACACTGTCTAATCTTTGATCAATTTCGCAATTTTGAAATACAGAGTAGATTTAGCAAAATGTCACTTGAACGTCTACTGTCCTGGAAAATGGATGACTTCCTTGTCCGTCTCGACAAGATATGCATCTCTTAATGCCGGCAAAAACAACAAGTCCCCAAGGAGTCGATATTCCTCCAATTTCTCTGAGCACGTTCTTCGAAATTAGACCCCTCCTGTTCGGTCATCACCAACCTTCGTCTTCTTCCTCCATTCATCTCTTTCTCACCAATTTGCTACCGGCACCACCAGATCTTGGTCTGGTGCCTAAATTTTTTATGAGACCAACTCCGAGACAGATTTATTAGTTTCCTTACCCTATAAATATTTTATTAACCAATTTTTTTCCTGTTGCCTTTCTCTCACAACCTAATGAATTAAGAGATCCATTTCCAAAGGGCTTGAGGCAGATTTGTATGCGCATTACGCAGGGTGAATCTACTGTCTTTTTCTTAACCCAGCGTAGACTAGAAACTCANTCCAAAGGGCTTGAGGCAGATTTGTATGCGCACAGGGTGAATCTACTGTCTTTTTCTTAGCCCAGCATAGACACTCGCTTATTACAAATTTAAATCATTAGGCAAACATCGAAGAAAAGTTATGATGACTATTGTATATTATTGTAATACTTTATAAAAGAGGGGGTTGCTTGTAAGACGGTTGTTAATTTATGCGAAAATAGAATACAATACCGGTTTCTTGCAGTCTATAGTTGACAAAATTTGTGACAACTCAACCAAGTCATAGCGGAACCCATAAATATTCCATTTAAATGCAGGCACCTGGAATAATATTCCAAAGTGGCCCAACAAACTAATGGTTTGGGTTGGTTGAAACTTTATCGACCAAATTTTTGAAACTCTGCTGTTGCCCAAACAACTAACTAAACAGCTTTAATAAATTAAAACGCTTTAAACAAGACCCTAGCTGAGTTGATAGTGTTTTGTGTGTGTGGCAATACATCACCAAGTTTTGGCGATAAGGACGAACGACATGAACCGCAACAAACTGGACTGATTAGCACAATGGATTAACTTTTGGCGGAGTTTGCGATAACAAAGGATCAGCTTACTGCCAAAGTTAATTATTTATTGGCGAAAGCCAAACCTAATAAACCACAGAACAATCCACCAATTAATAAATAACCATTCCAATGACTTTTGTATGACAACAAAATAAACTCTTCTTATTCGTCGTCCTTCCTTACGCTTGGTAAAGGGGGATGAAGTTTGGGTGTCTTTGTAATCATCGGTTGGGGTTGTTTATTGTCTCGGCCGGAGCAGAGAAGATGGTTGCAATAAACCAAGAGGTTTGCTAGGCGATATTTATTGCCATTTTGCTCAGTCCTGAATCAGAAAGTTTGTCGCCCTATCTCGCTCGCTCTCTGCCTCTCTTGCAGATTCTTGGTCCCATTGTCCCCAATTAATGGAAACAATAAACTACACAACAACAATAGTAATAAACTGTTTCGCCATCTCACCGACAATGGTCATACAGGACCGAACTTTTGTCTAAAAACTTTCCATTCCATGAAATATTGTGATTTTTCTATTTTGCTTGGGTTCTGGGGTCGTTTTGTGCTCGACTGCTGCTGGTAAAGAGTTGGACAGTTTAACCCGCATAGAATTCCCAAACAATAACCGCATCACTGATGTCGGGCCACCATTCCATACTATAGTAATATTTGCAGCAAGAAATGGCAAAAACTAAATTCTAATTGTGTAAGTTCACTACACTATACTAGCCGTTTAAATTCAGACAGTTTCTCCGCTCAACTGCCTTGTTTGTCCAGCTATTTTGCACAAGTCAGTATTTGCTGGCACAATGTTCAAGACCAGAAAATGCCTTTATTTTCAAGCCATATAGCCTTAAGCGATCACTGTTTATTATACCCAAGTCAAGTTTGAAAGAAATAAGAACAGAGAAAGGATTTCCATTTCAAAATAGATGGGATTCCAATGAAAGTAATTCAATTTAGTCCCTTGAAATTTTGGGGCATGTTAACCTGTGACTGCATTTTTCTTGAATTACTATTTTAATATGATTGNCACTGTTTATTATACCCAAGTCAAGTTTGAAAGAAATAAGAACAGAGAAAGGATTTCCATTTCAAAATAGATGGGATTCCAATGAAAGTAATTCAATTTAGTCCCTTGAAATTTTGGGGCATGTTAACCTGTGTCTGCATTTTTCTTGAATTTATATTTTAATATGATTACATAATAATAAAATGCATTGTTAACAGTTTTACGAAACCAGTATAAGATATTTAACTTATTTGAGTAAAAAACTATTTTAATAAATAACATAATAATGTGCTCTATTTATCAATTAAAATATGTACTAAAAGTTTTTAAACTAATNATGCATTGTTAACAGTTTTACGAAACCAGTATTAGATATTTAACTTATTTGAGTAGAAAAATATTTCAATAAATAACACAATAATGTGCTCTATTTTTCATATAAAATATGTACTAAAAATTCTTAAACTAAANTTGAATTACTATTTTAATATGATTGCATAATAATAAAATGCATTGTTAACAGTTTTACGAAACCAGTATAAGATATTTAACTTATTTGAGTAAAAAACTATTTTAATAAATAACATAATAATGTGCTCTATTTATCAATTAAAATATGTACTAAAAGTTTTTAAACTAATCTTAGACAACAAAATATTATATAATTCATGAAATATCTCGATTAATTTCAAATCCAAATTGAAGATTATCTAAATGAAACTTAAGCCGTATTTATGAATAATAGGGTTAATGGAGTTGATTTACAATTCCCTTGTTCAACTACACCAAAAGTTAATGCCAATATAGACACTTTCAATAAGTTTAATTGTTTGGTAAATATGAAGAGATCCTTTCAAGGGCTCTTTATACGATTCAAAAAGCCCCGCTCCCCTAAATCGAGTGAAAAGGGTTACTTTGTCTCTAGCAGAAGGGAGATTTGTTTGAAAACTAAAAACTCTTCTGTAAGATGATAAGCTGTGATTAAAAATAATTTCATTTGTCTACTCAAAACTAGTGTACATTATTACTCGAATTCACCCAACACTAATCCAGTTGAGAGACTCAATTCGCTCCATCCACTCTTTGATTTCCTAATAACGAGCAGTTTCGAATGACGATTAAATCCTTTTTAGAAAAAAAATACTTTTCTGTATTTCTATATTTGAATGTCAATCCAATTTTGTGTAATTATAAGACAGATTAGGATTAAGTACATAATTCAGTTATTTGACAATGAACGAATGAATGGAACGGAATTCGGAATCCTCACTGAATGTATCTGTGAATGGGCTTAGTTGGTTTGGACAAAGGAGACTTTTATGAGGAATGAAACAGTGTTGTTACACAGTTCTTCATTTGGGTCAATGAGTGTAGAGGAAGACGGTCCAGCAACAGTAGTGCCATAAAATGGGTTAATCCTCTTTCATGTGCATCAGTGTCGGAACAGGTTTTCCTGTAATTGACCGTAATTTAGTTCAGTCTAAGGATATTCTACCCTCTCCAATGTATTGTATTGAGGATGATGATATTGAAAACGAAATCTGCACAAAATATAAACCAGAATTAGTTTTAGTATTAAATTGGAAAGAGGTTGAACGGCATGAAAATGGGTTTCCTTTCACCTTTCTCTTGCGCCCCTTTAATCCGCTCTTTGAGGTACCATATGCACGAAATGGGTTAAATTATTGGTCTACTAAATCCTATTTAAATTGTTTGTCCCAGCTCCAAAACATTGTGTGTGCAGTCCATGAAAATAGATAGGCTTTAGAGAGACTTTCTCCTATTCAATGGAATTTATTGCTATTACTATATCTGGATTTGGAGGGTTTTGTACGTAAATTGAGAAAAATATTGGAATAGAGACTGACTGGAAATCAAAATACCCATCCACATAGTTACATGGATCATCTGCCGAATAATGACACAAGCACCATCGGAGGCGGGCAGGGCCATAAACACCACTGAAAAGGATTAAAATCAATTTTTATGGCCTGATTATGAGGATTTTTCAGCTGCGTTTTTACGATTCCAGAGCCATACTACTCTTATTATCACGATTCACATCGTCAAAAGCCATCATCCTCTGTACTCAATTCACCCAGGAGAGTGCTAGACCATTCAAATTTATGGTTATGATGGGGGTTATTAACGCTTTGTTGTGAAATGGGTCAATTAAACACCGCTTAGTACAGGAAATCCAAGTCGAAGAATTTTGAAATTCTTCTACCCATGACCGAGACTAATCGAGAATTGGAATGGTCATTTAAACTCCTTAATTATTACCATAAATATTGATAATGTTAATTATGACCTGAATTAAAGTTATAATAACAATCTAATGTAAATATTGGATAATCTGTAGAAATATGGAAAAAGCACCACCATCAAGGTCCCCTTTTATCATACCGCTCTTGATCCAAAAATGTTAACCCTTTTACTTTTCTTAAGACAGCCACTTCAAGTTCCAATAATTGTCTTAATTACCAATTCTGGCACTTGAGAAAACTCTCAGTTTCGACAAAATTTCTTTACAAATTCCCATCCATTGATGGGGGAGCGACATTGAAGAAAAAGGCGACCCTTCTTCTAATGCCGCTTAATGGATCCAATGGCCATCAGTTGGCGGTGCAAGATGGTCCCCGATCAAGTTAAATCTCGTCTAATAAACCCGTCATCTTCATCATAAACTTTTAATCACTTGAAGCTCAGCGACGCGACGGTGCAGTATTAAAAAATCTGGCGCAAAAAAAGACTCCAACTTGGTAAGTATTGTGGAAATCTGGTTGGAATTTGGACTGCTCCCAACAGTGGTTTTGTCGTGGTAAGGCCATTACTGGTCACGAATGACCATCCAGTTTGTTGTCACCAGAATGACCCATTATCGCTGTAATTCAACTTTAATCCGTCTCTAATCGCTATTCGGCACGTCCTCCGATATAAAAGTGGATATTGTCACCATTGAGACTGGTGTGGTGGTTGGCCAGAAGAAGAATAAATGAGGCAACGACTTTTTTATACAGTGAGCGATAAAAAATTAACATCGAATTTGGGACCAATGTGTTTTGTAGTTAAATTCACATAAATAATGTCGCTCCTATTTGGACATGAATGCCTGACTAGGCCTGTTAAGTGCATTGTTTTATTGGCTTTTAATTGAATGTTAAATTACGGATTTAACGGCTGGACAGATATCTAGTGGACGAACCCTCATAGAATTTTTAAAGGCCACTTGCATCGGTCTCGATAATGGCAGTTGTTCCCTCTTTAAGAAGCACCACCGACACCGACTCATAGAGCTCGTTAACTCTTTGGCTTTTGGTTACTTTTATTTTGATAATAACTTTCCCATAAACTTATCCAACGAACACCGGAATGGATTCACACACCACCAACATACTATAGCAGTATAAAAAGTACAACTAAAATTATATTCTTGAGGCAGAAGCCGCTCGAATTAATTTACATAAAAATCGGGCAGACCATATGTTGCCCCAAAATTACTCTTTTCATATCATACCACAAGCATATGTATATTTAAACGGAATTTAATGGTGTTGTTGTCTTTACCTCTGAACGACATCCATCAAGTTAATAATGTGAACATGAGCAAATCGTTAGTATTATTTTCCAAAAATATTAAAATCTATTCTTGGACGGTCTTTTATGGTTCAGGAAATTTGATACGAAGGGAATCAAATTAAAAATTCGGTATTCCTAACCTGAAATTAAAGGTCATGTCCGCCTATAAAGATTCCCAGGGAAATGACAGTCTGGACAGATTAACAAGACTTTTCGTTGCCTCGTTACCGAAGACGCAACGGCTATAATTTCTTGACACCTTGCCCATCATGCCCAAACTTGGACCGCACTAATCAACCTGTATTATTTTGCAACAGGAACCTCCTTTGGCCAATCTCTCATGTTCGACTGTCACTCGACCACTCTCCGGCGTTCTTTCAATGCAAATCGCATCCCCATTATCTCAGGATTGATTTGAATAAAATAATCGACGACTACTGCCCGTCACCTGTCAGACTGCGCGACTCTCGACCGATTATCTAATTGCCATTTTTCCTATTTTCGCACCAAATGTGCGCACTCCCGTCGTGTTGAAAATGGTGGGCAAACGGCTTGTTGTGCATATGTAATTAAGCATATGTGCATAATTCGCACGACAGGTCCCGGTTTTACTGCGCAATCTTTCTGCTTCGCACTTTGTTCCGGAGGGACGTCTCATAAGTATATATTTTTAAAACACAAATGCAAAAAAACACTAGTTTTTTAAAAAATTCTTCTTTTTGCCCTAAACTTAACAAAAGATAAAAGAGAAGCGTTTAAGATGAACTGATAAAATTTAAGTAAAAGTATGATATCTATATGTTGTANTTTGTTCCGGAGGGACGTCTCATAAGTATATGTTTTTGATACTAATAAATTTAAAACACAAATGCAAAAAACGTTAAGTTTATAAAAATTCTTTTCTTTGCCCTAAACTTAACAAAAGATAAAAGAGAAGCGTTTAAGATAAACTGATAAATTTT
>JXOV01009522.1:5727-23161 GCA_001014945.1 Clogmia albipunctata | reverse complement strand
TTAAATACTTTCCACAATTCAACGCTGTCTACTTGCTGGACCGAGTTTGGTGACTGAAATACAAACAGAATTACAATTAGTTTTTCTTTATTATCAGCGATTAATTTCAATGCAACTCACCACATCTACGTTCCATGAAGTTTCATTTTTGACATCCAAACTGTCCCAGCTGAAGATCCTTACTTTTGCTGTGTATTTTTGAGAATCTTCTAATCGATCTTGAACAATGTAGAATTTAAGTATATCCGCAGTGTCTATCATAGGAATGATCGAAGTTGGGGCAAAGAATCTCTTGGCCATAAATTGTAGAATCTTAAACTTGCCATTGAACTCAATGCCAGACCAAGAAGGTGCCGTCCAGACATCATTCAACTGCCAATAGAGGGCGCCCATGGTGTTTGCAAATGAACCTCTTAGTATTCTATAATATTCCGATTCAGTTTTCGTTGCCACTGCCTGGACAATTTGACTAAAATATATGAGTGTTTCTAAATTATTTTCATAATTTCTTGTAGTTGGGAGATTTGCTGAAATGAGTGCCGTAATTGGTGAATTTCCCATTGGAAAATGTTGTCTATGGTCTATCAAAAACTTAAGAACATCATTTCCTCCAATGGAATCGGACCATGATCTTAAGGAAGGGAAGCTCTGGAATCCATATTCTGAAACAAATCTAGCTTTTGGGTAAATACTCCAGTTCCAGGCTGCAGATCCATAATTATAGAAATGAACATCGCCGTAATGATTGTCTTGGGGGTTTTGGGAAATATAGTCTTCTTCTTTCGTTTTCAATCCATTTGAAGGAGATGAACTTAAATATTCTCGCGACTTATCAATTCTCTCCACTTCAGTTTTGATCACTTTAATATACAGCTTTCGATATTCATCCTTAAATCTGTTTTGTTCTTTCATCGTTCCGTACCAGTTCTGAACTAAGGCAGCCTCGTTCTCATTGTTTCCAGCCCAAACAGCAATCGATGGATGGTGCTGCAGTCGACGGACATTTTGGCCTATTTCCACTTTGACTGACTCCAGAAACTCATCAAAAACAGGATACATGGCGCAGGCGAACATGAAATCCTGCCAAATCAGGATCCCCATCTCGTCCGCAAGCTCGTAAAACACGTCGCTCTCGTAAACTCCACCGCCCCACACCCGCAACATGTTCATGTTTGCATCTCGGGCTGCCCCAAGCAAGTGACGAACCGTCGCCCGATTCGCAGCCCTTTCCGGTAAAATATTCGACGGAATCCAGTTCGAGCCCTTCATAAATATTGGATGTCCGTTTATTTGGAAATAGAAACTTAGGCCATCGGCTAGAATCGAAGATTAGAAAAACATTGGTTAACTTTTGGAAAATCAATTTGTAAACTTTGTAAGTATTAAAACATATTGCTTTTACAACTAATCTTTTTCTTCCATTTTTTTCGAATTAATCCGTAACATTTCGATTTTAAACGGTTGTAATTTTTGATATTTTAATTTGGCATTTTTAAAAAATTTAACATGGATATTATTCAAAATCTTACAGAATTATAATTATTAATTTTTATTTGCGATATTAGTAAAACTTCACAAGCTTTGTACGTAACATATAGGTAATGGTATTTTGTCGGTCTCATTCCATTGAAATCTTCGTTTAACTTATGCGGCAAACTTTCCACTCGAATCGATAAAACACTCAATTACTTCTATAAATGTCAATAATTATTGACATTTAAATATAAAAAGATAAAATAATTCTGATTTTAAATATCCTTGACAGAAGTATTGAAAATTAGAAATACTGGCCATTTGTTGTTTTTTTTTCAACAACACACTCTCTCTCATTTATTAAAAATACAAGTAATTGCCAATTGAGAATTATATATGCCCATAAACATTGCCTTTTAACGGTTGACATTTAAATGTCTAACATTAATGGTTGACTTCTGTTTAAGAAAATAAATAGATGAATTTAAAAAACGATTCTTGATATTTTCATTTCAAGTATTAAATAGAAACACAGCATCCAGATTAAAGGAAAACTTCGTTACATAATACATTTCAAAATATTTACTGTTATTAGTAACTAAACTATACATTTCTTATGTCTATACCGAAGCTGAGCGGCTATAAGTCAAACGAATCTTTACACTGTTGAAATTGTGACGTCATTGATGGCGCTGTCATACTTTGTTTTTGTCCGAACCGAATATCTCAAGCAAATTAGTAATAATTTTACCAAAAAAGACTAAAAGTCTTTTAGTCACTTTAAAAAAGTGACTAAACACATGCAATAACAACCTCAGACTTCAGTGTTTGGTTCTAAAGTGCTGAATATACATTATTTTGCGCCGAAATGCGGAAATATGTGCTAAACTTTTCTCACACAATTTGATCAAAAAAGTATTAAAATTTTTAAGAAATAGTGCTAAATTGGGTACAATATAGAATCTCGATAACAATATACATGTGGCCAGTCCTCGTTTCAAGTCACATGAAATAATGGATATTCAGCACATTATGACCGAACAGTATAGTCTTAGATACTTATTTTACATGTATAGTCACTTTAAAAGTCTTTTGTTGCAAAATAATCACTAATGTTCTTGCATGCAAAATCAAATCAATGGATGACAGCGGCGTCAGTGACGTTCACCACTACTACACCCATACATTACGATAACCACTTGGTTTAATTAGCGTTGGTCTATCCATTGTTCAAATCAAATTAAAAAATCTTTCGTTTTGTTTGATAATTTTTATAAGAATTTTGTACATATTTATGTAAATATTTAATCTCAATAAATAAAATTTGATATAAAAACACAGCATTTCAAATGTTTTTAGAAAGTACAAGCATTTGATGCAGCAAAGTCATTAGTAATGTAATTATGTTGTTTGACTAAGCATTGCAAGATTTGCAACTGATCACAGTAGTATTTTCAAAAAAGGTGTATGCACGCCGAAGGAAATGTTTGGTTTACTTGGTAAAATCTTAAGTCCCTCTCGTCATATTCCAAAAACCCCTCCCTGTAAAATTTATTTTTAAAATTACCATGCATTGTTTTCTAACAATTTTAATATTAACTACCATTTGTTTTACTATTTCGAAATAATGATCTTTTCAATTCTAATATTCAACATTAATATCAAACACAAACTTTTAAAAGTTCGTTTCAAAATTGAACCATTTGTATTTTGGTAATCAAAATATCGTTCATTATTAAAGACATATAAACTTCGCTAAAAGTAGTTCAGTTCAAAATATGCAAATTTGTTTTGGAATATTAAATTAGGCTATGAATCAACTAACTTCGAATAGATAAGAATAATTAAAATACTACTTACTAATGTTATTTTGAACAAGTTCAATTGTTCTGAACCCAATTGATATGGTCTTTAAGCTTTGGTTCATTTGAATAATTTCGTTTGCCTCCGATTCGGGGTTGAAGGAAACAGTCAATTGATAAAGCTTTTGAGATCCAAATCCATTTGGCCACCATAATTCCACATCGGAATCTGCAACTGATAACGCAATTTCAGCAAAATATTCCCCCTTTTCATCTGTGTTTCCGTTAATGATTACAGAATCCGTTTTGAAAGGAATGTCGGATAAAGAGGCTTTAAGAAGTCCTGATATTTTATTTTCTTTCACTCCATTTTCCAAATAGACTCCAATTTTCAGATGCCAAACTTTCGATTCTGTCAAGGTCATAACCACTGTTACATCTCGAATAATCACTTCTTGGTAAACTTCCAACTGAACGTCCTTCCAGATACCACTTGATGGAGCTGCCAGTCCCCAATCCCAAGCGAAGCTCGCCTGCATTTTCCGTAAAAAATTCATGTGACATTCGCCATTGTATTTCTGGGGAGGACAATTGGGAGGAGTGAAAGAATTGGCTTTGGACAGGTCAGAAGCGGCCTCCACCGAATTCATTATCTGTACAGATAAGTAGTTGGGCTCGTTCTCGGCGCTCAACAATTCCTTGACGTCATATCGATATCGCACAAACATATTGTTTGTCGCTCCCAGCAAATGCCCATTCAGATAAACCCTCGCCACCGTGTCAATACCATGGAATGTCAACACGTAATTGGATTCGGATTTGATGACAGGCGCTGAAATTGAGAGAAGGTAATTGAGTGTAAGCTTACTATTATAACAGGATAAGACAGAATATTGAGTCGTAATGAATGTTTAATACTTTTGGAATAGTAATTTATTATTATTTTCAAAATAATTATTAGTTTATAATTATTTTGGTTCATGCATTTTAATCTTAAATAATGACAGTATATTATGTAATCGTGGGTGCGTTTATAGACTTAACTCGTGCTGTATTAGAGTAGTGAGATGGTCAATGCAGAAATTTTATTATCGATTTATTTTTATTAGCACGATATTATTTGTGTGTAATCACAATGCACAAAATAGTACTGTAATCTAAAATATTATATTGTAAATAAATTTTTTTTCAATTAGTGCCACCAAATAACAATATAATAAATTTTAGTTAATGTTTCTACAACAACAAATTAACATTACAAAATTTAATTAACGTTTTACCTTACTTGTAATTTACCTGGTTTTTATTCTTTCAAACAAAACTATATGTTTTAATTCATTCACAAAAATTGTTTGTTCGATTGTATCATTTTCAAATTATTGCTTTGTATTTGTTATCAATTTAATTACTGTGGACGCCGCTTATTAGGGCCACTCTGGGACCGGAAAATTTGGCCCCATTAACCGATTGGTCCTTTTAAGCGATTGGTCAATAAAAGCTAGAATTTGATCTGTAGGTAAATCTATACATTCAAATAAGCTTGTAAAAGGGTATTTATTAAATAATAATTGTTCAATAACGGGCTTGGCTCCATTAAGCGATGAATTTTCAATGTATTTAAATACGGCCGATCCGTTCCTAGGAATTATGGCCAAATAAAGCGATTGTCCCTATTAACCGTGGTCCTAATAAGCGGCGTCCACTGTATTTTCAAACTAGTTCCGAGATAAATAATAAAATTATCATTTTTTAATTAAATATAAGCTCGATCAAGATTTAAAATTTTTGGAATTTTAAATTCTCTCAATGACGCAAAAATCGTTACTAAAACAAGCGGATTTTCGAAATCAATGATCTATGTATTCATTTGTCGATGTTTCACAATTGAATTGAAAATCTACTAATGATTATTTGTTATGATGTGATTAGCACAATAAGCAAATGATTCTATATAGAGACTATGTATTGACAGATTTTTGCCATCGAAACAGAACACACATACAACGAGTATGACCATCCCTTTCAAGACTTTCATCTGTATCCATTTCGAATAGCATCAAATTACTATGTAATATTAAAGAAAGATTCGGTTGATCTATCTGATTCTTCGCACTGAAAGTTTACCTGGATTCAAACAAATAGTATTGATGATAATAGTTGTTCGATAGTTGAGGGCAGGGATATTATTTTATAAATGCATTTACTCAAATATTAACCACAAATTGTTATTAGTTCAAATAAGAACTGAATTGAACAAACATATAACATTTTAAATTGTCCTATTTAAAATCACCATAAAATCAACCTAAATTTGAAATAGTATCATCATCAAAAGACGTATTTCTAAATGATCGATTGCGAATGAAAATAGAAATCTTGGCATTTAATTATTTTGTCACCCAGAATACTTACAATTAAACGTTGTATTGAAAGTCCAATTTTGCTTTCCGACCCACCGTAATCCGACATCGTTGTAGGAATCAAACAATGAACCCGTGACACCTGCATACTCCAAGACCGAGTAAACTCCATTAGGAATTTGCACGTTGGGAATCTTGACACCTGTTTCAAGCAAAATTTAATATTCGAAGCACCTTAATAACGACACACTTTATTGGAAATACTAACTTTGGTTTTGACTAATCACAGTCCAGTTTTCATTTAAAGGGATTATAGACGACTGTGCTTTCACATTAACCCAGAAAAACACTGAACAAATGAATATAAATTTGTAGAAATCTAAATCACTTGCGTTTCTGTTCATTGTAGAAAAAACAATAACCAATTCATGAAAACTCAGATCTGTGTTTGAAACAGATAAAAGCCCACTTTCCAAAACACCGATCAATTTTTTGTTGTAGTCGTTTTATCCGTTATCACCAAAATGCACTCAAAATATTAGTGAAAATACCTGGAACAAATAAACAGAAATATAGGGGCGCGAAAATGAGGAGCAACTATCGCGACAGACGATTGGTTTATTACTGGACGCGGAGTCGGCGGCAATTCTATTATTATAATCGAATTATTTACATTTGGAGTCAATTTTAGATTGGACAGGTTAACAGAAAGTGATTTGTGCCACTCTTACTCCATTTTGTATTCGTTCATTTTATTTTAATAAATATTTAAAATCATATCATAAATTTCGCCACATGTAGCCATCAAATCTAAATCGATATTTATACTCTCCATGAAATTGGATTTTAATTGGGCTATTTTAAGAATTGGATCTCCCGACAAGAGCGATTTCTTCCACGTGTCAATGTCATCCTTATCCAAACATAATCCGTAGATCAAAACATTGTTTGAAAAGTGCTTAAAGTCAATTTGGATTTTTTTTAATTTTTAATTTAAATTATTATAAAATGGAATGGATAACAGGCATTATAAAAATACACGGAAATTCAATCAAATGAAATATTTATTATTATTTTTATTATTATAAAGCATTCAATGTAATTAGGTCAATGGGACTAAGTCCAATTAAAATATAAAGAATATAATTATTTATTATAAAATAGTCATAATATTTTAAAACAAAATATTGAATAAAGTGCTTTTAATTACGATCATACGAACCAACCTTCACTTTGATAAATTAATGATTACAGTATATAAATTAATTTTTACATTAAACTTTTATCGATTTTATATGTAGAAATTGAAAATGCCTTACCTACGAGGGCGAGTTCATAAGTATTTAAAATTTTTTTGGTAATTTTTATTTATTTTCTTATCATAATCAACTTAAAGCTTAATGTACTTAGTTATACATTTATCTAATTTTTGACCCTTATCAAAATTTAAAAAAAAATAAATTTGCGAATTAAGATTTGCAGACTCCAGCCTAGGCCAGCTCTTAATTCGTTCACATTCCCGTTGAGCGTAAGACTTCTTTAACTTTAAAAGCTAAAAGTAATCGTAATGAACTACAATATAGTAGATAGAACACCAGTTCGTAGTCTAATTCGACTAATTTGGCCTTCGCAACAGGAAAGGTGTGAATCTAATTGGTGTCGAATTGTTTAAAATTTCAATATATTATAGTTTTAGTGGATATTGATGAAGTATCAGATGGCATTTGATGTGTTCAAATAATGAGACGAGAAGTACACTATATACAGGGATTTATTCTATGTTTTAAGAGACACGTGTATTTACAATGAAAGTATCATGAACCGCATTTGTTGATAATCAATATGACGGTTTTAGATTCAAAATTAGCTCAAACGGTAACGGCCAAAAGTTCACTATTCGACTGTTCAAGTACTTTAGTAGGTATTAGTAGGTACTAACTATTGATAAACAATCATGAAATAATGCAAAAAAATCATTTTATTTCTTTGAATCACTCTCACTGTGATGCTTGTTGCAAAAGTGGGAAACCGCGGAACGCTTTGAGCGGACAGGTTTCACATTTCCAATATTTATTGAGAATGAGATCTAAGCAGTGTCTTTAGATGCCTATTATCTCAGCTACCTGATGCACTTTTAATTTGGGGATTACCGATACCAGGTTTTTATGATAATAGGCTAAGTGACGTTTGACGTTTGTATGACAGGTGGAAAATGACAGTACAATAATAAAGCTAGAGTTTTGAAGCAGACCAAGTTTTTATAAGTTTTATAATAACAAGTCAATTTGTTACAGGATTAGCGTTTTTATTACTTATTCATATGCGAAAGACATTTTTGGTTCATAAGGGCTGGTCTAAACAAAAATCAACGTATTATCACGATGAAACTTGTTAAATCAATTTTGCTGGTCACCATCGAATGATAAGAATTCTTATTAACAAAATCCAAGCGATCTTTGATTTCACTCAGTAATTTCCCTTGCAAAATCAGGAATCGAATGACCGAACGATGTTGCTCTTAAATCAATGAAACTGATTGTTTTTTAACCAGCGCTGAGTTTCAGTTTTAAAACACTAAAATATAATTGTAATTGCTTACATTCTTTAGTTGTGAAGTAATTTTTATAATAAAAAAAATCCATGATTAGGTTCAGTGTTTCTCCTGAAAAACTTGAAAACCAAAATCAGCAATAAAAAACCGTTGATAGCTTTCAAAATATCAGTTTATTAAAAATTTCAATTGATTTAACTAAATGTAAATAGTTTGACTGTATGCGCATATAAGACTTATTGTATGTGATAATTACAATAAAAATATGTTGGATTATAATCTGTATTGTTATTAATAATTACTCTTGTATAAAATGGATTTAACTGCTGAAGAGCAACTTTAAGAAATTGCTTGTAAATATAGTAAAATGTTATGCTTTTCATATATAAATATCAGTATTTGTTACAATTTGATAGATGATTGTTATATTTGAATGGATGGGATGAGGTCGGAAGTGATATAAATCCATAGTCTAAAACTATCTTCAATCTCTTTCTTCGCTGACATTAAAGCATTTCTGATTATTATTGTATGTTCTTCGCTATATATTGATATATAAAAAGAACCGGGTCGATTCTTAATAAAAATTCACACAATAGAAACTGTGCCATTTCGAAAATCAACTAGCAAAAAAGAAACTTTTGCGATAATATTTACACGAGTCTCACTTCAAATGCCGCCCATTAATCATTATAATCACTTCAAGTGAATAATCTTTTTATTTTCATTTATATTCCCATTTCAAATGCGTGTTAAGCGGGTTTGCGAATACACTTTTTCGCAAATACAACGTCCCAATACCAATCACAAGCGTGTACAATAGTTTTTAATAAGTTTTTATAAAGTAGGCTTTTCAATGACTGTCGCGCATTTTGTGTTCGACTTTTTGACCAGCAGTGTAATTTGTTACTTAATTCCTTAAGACGAATTCAAAATTAACCGTAACTTAGTCTAGGGTTCGATAAAATTATTACAATTATTTTATATAAGGCCCAAATTATAAAACAATCTAAAATAATACTTTATAATAGTAGAACAATTAAACAATAAGCGGCCAATATTTTAAATTATTTTACAGTTGCAACCATTTGAATAGCTACCATTTCACAAATGGGTTCAAATCAAATAAGCTGACAAATAGTTTGTTTTTAGCATAATTATCATAAAAACAGTACTTCATTACTGGCTGACCGCCGCGCAGCCACAACAACCATATTGGATTGAGACTATCAATATTTCTGCTACAGATTACTTAATGCACAGTGATAAAATATTGCAACAAAGGGGAGTTCAACGAAATCGGTTTTGTTTCAGGTGTTTTTTCGCTATTTTGAGATAACTTTTGAAATATTTGTTTTAAAAAAACCATCAAAATAACAATGTATGTTTAAACAATACTAATTATACTTATGTTTGAAGTAATTATTCCAAATTGTTTAAATTTTCAACAAAAATTTCAAACAAAATTATTTACAATTTAATACAAATTCCAGTGGAATTGAGATCAATATAATCTCATAATCTAGAATAGTATAAACAATTATTAACAATGTTGAAACAATAAATCCAAATTTAGCAATATTATATTTCGAAACTAATAACCCATTTTAAAATAAATAAATGATTTAATCAAATTACTTTCATGTTCTAATTGCATATATAAAGTTTTTCTCAAATTATCGACTTCAATATAAGATTTTAAATTTTCTAAAAACTTATCCATGTTTCAAATAATTAATAATCAAATACGAGTGTCTCATTTATTTTAGAAAAATGAAGTAATCTAAAATAATAGAACTTTATAGGAGATCGATCATTTACTTTACGATTGTAAATTATCTCAAACACAAATTGAATTGAGACCAATATAATCTCATAATGTAAAATAGTAATAACCAATTATTAACACAATAATAACATTATATTCAAAATTAGCTATGTAATAATTAAAAACAAATAATCCATTTTTAATTTAAAAACTCAATTAAATTGCTTTTATATTGAATGTGATTTCTAAAAATGCTTTTATATTGAATATGATTTCTAAAATTCTTTTTAAAATATTGAACTTTAAATTTGATTGATTTAATTTTTAACAGGTTATTTTTCTTGTTATTTTTTTACAAGTTTTTTCCTTTTTTTAAAATCGAATACATTTAATAATAATAATAAAATAAATTATTTAATTTTTTTATAAAACTTAAAAAATAATAATGGTTAAATAATTAAAACCTTTGTTTCATTTAGAATGTTTACTTTTTATAAAACTTAACCCCAAATTATGAAAACTCAAAAATGAATCTGTTTTATTTTAGAATAAAACAATAAACTAAAACAATTTAAATTTTTTTTAGTATAAAACTTTAGACTACAATAAATCCATTTAATATTTCTTTGTAAATTGACTTTAAAGCAACATGAAAACAAACTATAATTATTTAAAATATACTTCATTTAAAATCTTAAAGCAATTTGAAACTGACCAAGATTGTACAATAATTTTTAGGATTATAGAAAGTCTTTTCTACTAAATAAGGATGTCCCTTTTATTTTCGAAAATTCAATAATTAAATTCGTCTTTCGTATGGAACTTGACATATTTTGCCGGAAGTTCTCCATCGACTATTTGATTTTAAATTAACTTTAAACCTTTACTAAAACAATATGAAAATAAAATCGTTTAAAAAATTCAAAACAACTAAAATCCTTTCCTATCAAACCACCTGTCACAAAACCCTTGTCGAACTCCCTTTATAATAAAAAGAATAACCAAAACTCAATAATCCCCATCATAATCCCAATCACGAATCATGATTCAACAGATAAATGCTTTTTCACTAGATCAGCCACTCGTCGTCGTGTTATAAGCCCGTGACTTCCGTGTCGCCGAGACTCTCCTGGGACTTGGGTCTATTTGCGGGTGGTGGCGGGGCAGGTACTTGGGGCCTCTTGATCATCTTCACGTCCATCACGAGGGAGCGCGGCGAGGGCGGCACTTGAGCAATGAAATCGGTCGGAAACTCCCCCGGAGGCGTGATCACGGCATTCGATTCCATTTCCGCTAAAGGAGCAGTCTCCCTTTTCGGTCCATTGGCGTCGACATCGATGAACGACACCTGCTGCTTGTCCACATTGTAGATATGGGTCCTCTCCAACACCGTATGACCATTATTCGAAATCTCTTTATTATTTAACCCGCCCGTGGAATTGGTCCTAAAACTTTGGGTCTTTTTGACACCAGTTGACGAGGGACTGTCCGTGGGACAGGGCTGGTTCACCTCCTGGAGGGACCCCTTGAATAAATTTGGGCGCATTAAAGAAGCGGGCCTTTCCGGAATCGCCGGCTTTTCATTTCCTAATCGTTCCTCCTTTTCCCTAACAATCACCTTTGAATCATCCTCATCTTCACTGCTTTTCAACCCTTCTCTTGACCTACTTAGCGATTCCGAGGCTAAAATTGTCGTTCTTGGAAGCGCCACCGGTTTTGGAGTACTGCCCATTGACGATTTCGCCGTTTTGTAAGCCAATCTATTCAAGGTTTGGCACTCTGCTGACATCACGGGTCTGGGGGGTTTCTCCGGTTTGGCTGTGTCCGACGCAGCCGCCGCTAGGAGTCTCTCTTGTAAGTTAACCTTCCCCATTTGCCCGTCCAAATGCTCTATGGACTTTTTCAATTTATTCTGTAAACTCGAATCGGGAGGCGTTGGAGCTGCTTGTTTATTGTGCTTCCGTCGAACTGGCAACTTGGGACTGTCCGTTTGCGGGGGACTTGAATGGTCCGAGAGGGAACTGTTGCTTTGACTGTGTTTCATTTGGACATCGGTCAGAATTTGACTAGCATCGTGACTGCTGCTTCTTGAATGCCTTCCCGGACCCATGCTTTGGGTCATATTACTCGTGTTATTCGTGTATGTCATCGACATTGGCTGCATGTAACTAACCCCTGGACTGGGCCCAGTCCCTCCACCTCCTCCCCCGCCGTTATGGGAATTAATTACCATCGATTGGCTCATTTCTAGTGGAAACCCCCCATTATCGGGAAATAAATCGTCTCTACTCATCGTTATATAAAAGTCCACCTCTCCGTCAAAGAAAAAGTCCCAATCCGCCACTAGCATCTCCACAATCGTATTCACCGCCGTCGTACTACTAACCTTTTGCGCATAATCCGAGTCCACCTGATTCTGGGGCCAAAGCAAATTCGGCGACATGACAATTGCGATATTCTGCGAGCTCATCTTGTTCCGGTCATGCCGACTCGACAAAAGGGACAGGAATTTGGTCAGGTAGCGCAGATTAAAGTAGTTCCCCTCCGGCAGCTGATTTATTGCGTTTAAAATCGCGCTCTTCCGCTGCACTTCGATCGGCTTCTGGGCCGCCGACACGAAATCTTCATACAATTTAAAGGTTAATAACGGATCCGGAAGGTCCCTCAAATACGCCTTCAAAACACTGGCAATCACATGCACGTCCTGGTACTCGGGCGGCAACGGAGTTCCAATCAAATTCGCGTCCAGAGCCGACTTCATTCGACGTAACTTTGATCCAGCTGCAATTATTTTTAGAACAAATTGAATTAGCGGAGGAATTTATTTTATTTCGCAATATCTACACGTAAATTGAAATCAAAACTGAATCCACATCAAAGGGAATGGGCACGTGCGCATTGTTTTATTAATTATTGTCTATTTGTTTTTAAACAATTGAGAACATAAAACAAAGAGTAAGTTCTTTAATAAAATATCCAATAATTTCGAATAAATTTAATTTCCAAAGTCATAGAAAGTCCACATTATCTAGAAAAATAGATTTGATTTGTATTTTAAGATAAATAATAATCTCAAAAATAATTAATAAGATTGTTCTACAAATACAACACACATTATTTTAGGGTTATGATAGCGAGGTCACAGTACAACTGTCTTTATTTCCATTAATCCAGACTATTACTACTGGCATCTTACCACAAAAAGTATTAAATCCACTAATAAACATATTAATAATTAAACAGGAATATAAAATTTCCACAATAAAGGTATGCTTCAAAGTAAAATTCGAGCATATGCTGCACGATATGATTTGAAATTCTAAGCCCCTAAAGATATTTAAATTTTTATATCACTAAAACTGAACTAATTTAACTCCTCTAGATTGTAGTATGTTTCTTATTTATAAAACTTTATCTGAAGGTCCCAGTTTCTGTTTATTAGAATGGTTTGATTTTATTCATTAGAGTTCTTACTTCTTACGCTTCTGCAGCGAAGAATACTATAAGTCTTCCAGCATACAACAACATACAATAATAGAAATTTATAAAACGTATATTGTTTCAAATAAAATTATTGAATAATAAAAGAGTTCCAGGGCAATGAGCCAATCACTCATTCCAATTAACACTGATTAACGAAACACAAAGCTTACTTTGAAAGTGCCCTATGTTGGAATGAAAACGAAAAAAAGAGTTCCAGTCCTTGAAAATTAAAACTCCATTTGTAAAGTTTCATGTGGGACAATCTAAAACATCCATTTTTGAATAGAATACAAACTTAGCATATTATATATAAAGTTATTTAACTAAAATTAAAATAATGATTTATTTCGCTCGACGCGTTTTTATTTTGTAGCCAAAAATAAATACGACAAAGGAGGCAAAGTATAAAAATTATCATTTTTGTTTAAATAATTAAATAAACCAAGATGAAGAAGTGGCATATTGGTCAGCATTTATTTTATGACGAACAGATTGTCAATTCTATATCTTCGTTTAGAAAAAGAAAAGTTAGCAAATACTAACTGTTCATATTATCATACTAACAATGAACATATCCTCAAAAGTGATCAGACTTATACTGCCCTAGTGTGTGGTGCTGAATAGCGGGTCAAATAAACACTGAACCTGCGCCACCTAGAAGCACAAACATGGTAATTTCATACAAAAGATCTTTACCGTTTTTTCTGTGTCTGTTACCGTCTCTTGTTTTAAATGTATTGTGACTGGAAATTTCATACAAATTTCGAGGTCCAAATAGAAGTAACTAAAGTTATCTATTCATAGAATTGTCTATTTGTTTACAACAAAATGTCGTCTTAAAAGGTCATTTGATTTTCAAATTGAAATTTTGTGCTTAAAATACGATTGAAACAGGGTTCTGAAGATGTGTCCTCAATAAAATAATGGCAATTATCAAATTTTCTATAAATTTGAGTTTTAACAAACTATTAATTTAAAACTATTGATTTATGTAATGGTATTGGTTTCAAGTAAAATATATCAGAATTCCAGTATATGTCCATTACTTCCAGTCAAATATTTGTCTTTCTTTTTTCACGGTTTAGCACTACTTTTATCCTTTCCATTTCCATTACATTCTATTCTTTTTGCATTGTAGTTATAATTTGTAGTAAGATATTATTAATAAACTTTTGGTTTTTATAAAGTGCCCGATTTTGTAGGGTTCTGTGGAAAATTTATTTTCTAGTAATTAACAGCAAATATTGCCAAACTATCGAACGATGAGTAAATATACCAGAGAGTAAATGAATTTTCCAAAAATACTTATTAAAAAAGCTTTGCATATTCAATTACTACATTTGATTATAATAAATGCCAAATAACACAAAAATTTACAATCAAATAAACTGAATACTTGGTAATACTTGTTATATATCTGTTTTAGATATATTTTTAAAAAGCAATTAAAATAAATTATCACACTTAATTTTAAATAACAAAAAAAAAACTCTAAAAGCCTTGAAAAATTAACTAGTGTTAATTAATAAGACTCTGCAACTGCCAATGCTAGTAAAGTTTGAAGTCTAAATGATTTCACCAAATATTATTACGTCATTGATTCACTATGAGTAATACTCAAGCTTTAAATTGCTTTATTTAAATAAAAGCATCGGAGAAATCACCGAAACACATTTCACTAAAAAAAAATCACTACAATTGACAACAAATTATTCAAAACAATTGAAAATGTAATAACACAGATAATCCAGAAACTATTTTTAAAATATAACCATTTTGATTATTTTATTTGTGCTAAAATTTATTATTATTATTGTTAAATTTAAGCGGAAACACAGTTCCATGGCTCTAAGCACTGATAATAAATTTCCGCTATCGATTAATCTATTCCATAATCGCATTATTTGAAACGCTGAGTTGTACTTTATCTAGTACTATTTACAATGCATTCCGTTAAGGGTAACCTTCAAATTATTCATTTTACTTTTGAATTGAAACTGGTGCAAATTGATTTTTTATCATTAAATTCAATTTTAGAATAAACTATTGTTTTATTCCTTGAAATTGACACAAGGAAAACAATATTTTAATAATTGTTTAATTAATTAAAAGATAATTTAATTAAACTATACTTTGAGAGGGTAAATTTCAATCATTCACCAAAACTATACATTCATTCAAATACATTATCAATAGTTATGATATATGTGTGGCCTATTGAAGTAAAATTTTATACTTTGATTTCTTCGATAGTATTTTTATACAATTCTGTTGAAAAATGTTTACATTTTAGTAGCCAATGCTTCTCATAGAACATGTTTAATAATCGTACAGTGTTGAATAAGATATAATTCAATACCCGCAGACAATTACGAATCATGTAAATACACGAAATTAGTACTTTGTACCAAAATTCAACTGCTAAAAATTATAATTTTTAACCTCAGTAGCGTAAAATGAAAATATATTTTGACGTTTTTCATGTCTCTATAATAAAGTAGGCCATGATTAATTAATCAATTTAATTTTTTTCACATTAAATGACAAAAGATAAAGTTTCTCTTAAATGTTGATTATGGCTTTTAAATGTGGTTTAAATGATGAGTGTTATCACAGGCATATCAGTGATTCAGTGCATGGTCCAAGGTTGTCGTGATATTTTGAAAAATTGAGAACAAAAGTTCTATTCAATTGACAACTTCTTCCCTTAGTTGTATGTGTAGACCTTAATTCAGTACTCGGCTGTCTTCTTATTATTTACTTGATATCTCGCCAAAAATAACTAATAAATAAGCGAATTGTATAAAATTTTGTATAAAAAACTGGTTGGAAAAACACACAATTAAACACTTGTTTCTATTAGAACTCTACCCGAGTTTAATTATGGTTCATTTTTCCTATACGTTGTTTAAATAACTATTATGCAATCATTAGTGGAAACATTTAAAAACCAATACTTTCCGAGTTTAATTTACCCCGATTGGGTTAAAAGCCACACACCTAAAAATTGATAAATAATAGAAAATGTGAAAACTCTGAGATATTCTTTTAAAAATCATTTACTTATTTTATTATTAAAATAAGATAAATAAAACTATGGACTAATTTCACTTAAACTTATTATTTTTTTTACTTAAAAAAATAATAAATAATCTTCCTCGCAAATGACGTGATTTAAATATAACAGTACAATTGAAAGACATTCAAACTCAATTTTTATACAAATCTGTATTTTTGTTAAGCAAATTTTTAACAAAAAATAGGCATTTTATGACAAATTAAAGTAAATTGCACGCAAGAAACTATTTACAAACGAGGCTAATGTACAATTATCTCTACTTCCATTAATCCAGTCTGTTACTATTGGCATCTTTTCTAAAAAAAATCAAATCTGCTTATAAACCAATAAAAAAATTCTTAACAAGACAGAAATCTAAAATTGTAATAATTAAGGTCTAGTTCAAACCAAGTTTCAAGCATATGCTAGACCACATGCCCTAAACATTCTAAACCTCTAAAGATATTCGAATTTTTTATGTCACAATAACTAAACTAATTCAACTCCTCTAAGTTGGAGTATGTTTCTTATTTATAAAACTTATTTGAAGGTCCCAGTTTCTGTTTATCAGAAGGGTTTGATTTTATCCTTTATAGAGTTCTTAAGCGTCTGATGAACAAAATATTATAAATAATCAATCATATAACTTACTGCTTATAAACAGAAATATAAAGTTAAAAGGCAATTTGTTTTAATTAAAAAAATTGAAAAACAAAACAGTTAAAGCGTTTTAAAATTTAGGGTCCATGCGTAAAGTTTCATGTGGGACAATTCAATAATGCAATATAAAATAGAAAAACTTGTTGACTATTTATAAATCGGAATTTAAATTGTTTTCCCAATTTTGATATAAAAAGTACTTTTCATTAATTTATGCTTCAATAAAAAGTGAAACTTTTCTAAATGAAACATAATAATCATCACGGCTTGAAAAACTGA
>JXOV01009518.1:0-23497 GCA_001014945.1 Clogmia albipunctata | reverse complement strand
CGAGTTAGACCAACTCATATGGGCGAAAGTGGCAACCGTATCAGTCCAGCAGACGTACATAGAATGTTCCTACGTATATGGCAATTTAAAGGATTTATCATCACCATATTCTAATATTGAAACGGAGTCAAACGTAATAATTTAAACGGAAAATATAATCATTCTTGATAAAAAATAACAGATTTACTATACGTTTAAATTAATTGAAATATATTTTAATTAAATAATTTTAAAACATTAAAATCATAATGCTTTAAATTTATATTTTTATCATTGAATAATTATTTTATCACAAAATTTGTTATGGGAAAAGTAGAATAATTTATCAACGGTATGTAAATATTTGAATGTTCAGAGTTGATAAATGACTTGTCTCGTCAGATATAGGTTTGATACGACATAAAAATAATTAATTTGAACGTTACAGGTTCTTGACTATCATTCTCTATAAAGCCATTACTTACGTCAAAAGGACAAAATCATTTATTATAACCCACAGACCATTTTTAATATAAGTAGTGTGTAAGAAAGCACTTGAAATGATATTGAAATATTATATTGTAAATATATGAAGGAATAGATATCTCTATTACATGAATTCCGGAATAAATAAGTACGCAATAACGGTTAGTAAATATTTTAAAAGTTCATTTGCTTTGTCTTACATTANATTTTTAATATAAGTAGTGTGTAAGAAAGCACTTGAAATGATATTGAAATATTATATTGTAAATATATGAAGGAATAGATATCTCTATTACATGAATTCCGGAATAAATAAGTACGCAATAACGGTTAGTAAATATTTTAAAAGTTCATTTGCTTTGTCTTACATTAATTCGGAAAATCTTTACTTTTAAACAAAATTAAAAATTCTTTAAAATTAATTATTAATTAGTCTTTTAGGTAATATAATGAAGAAATCCATAACAAAGAGAAGTTATTATAACCTGTATCTTAAAAACTCTTATAATTTAATAGTGTAATATCGTTATATAAATTTAATATAAATAAAAAAAGAGATAAATTCCAAACTAAATTGTTTATTCCATACCATAAATCATTGTAAAATAAAAACTTCAAACAAAAACGCTGTCATATTTTGATGAATATCTACTTTGACATTATTTTCGTACGTCTGGAAAAATTCCTTTCGATTACGATAGTTTGAAAATGCCCTAAGTGGCAAGAAAACCACTTATAATAATGTTGCAGATACCATAAAACAGAAATACAAACCCAAACCCACACATTCCTTCTATAATTTGATTTGCAATGAAATAGTAAATACGAGCAGCAAGCCGAGATTTTTTATTGTTTCCATGTTTAATATTTTACAATACTCTTCAAAATAATTTTTGTTAAATGATTTTAAAAAAAATGTTTGTGATACAAGATTGTTTTTAACTACGAAAACATTGTGAAATACGAAAAAAAGATGAGTTATCTGTCATTTTCGTTTGAAAAAAACAGATTTTACACAGAGGGGGGGAGGGTTCATACATTTTTCCAAAAAACATTTTAAAAATCAAAAATTCCAAAAAATCGTGTTAAAATTCAGATGCCATTTGATTTTAAAACTAAACATTTTTTAATGGGAAATATATTTTCAATTAGTTCTTTGTATAGTTTTTGGAGGATTGCAAAAAGAAATACGTTCTAATCGGGTGTAAATTCTTTTTATAACTAGGAAACAATAAAAAAAACTTCTCTCTAGATTCAAACTTCACAATCATTTCCTCGTTAAAACAACAAGGATTTTAAACCCTTGTAGTACAAACAACTATTGAACATATTTAACGTAAGAACGTCACATGACAAGTTTTAGATTAATGAAATGTGCTATTTATGGGCAAAAAAGGAACCTCAATTTTGACATCGAGAAAAATCTGTTAGAAGATTATGAGTTTTTTGTAACAAGTGATAAAATAGCAAAAATTTTGCGGACATTGATCCGGTCTGCGGAAAATATGAATTTCCAATATGTAATTGGTTTAGGATGGGCCAACGCATTGCCAGCTATTTGGATTAGCCGCAAACATAAAAATATTCGGAAAAGAATATCCAAATTTTGCGCCACTAAAACGGATTTTAGATATTGATTCGGAATAAAATAGTGGTGCATTATGTATAGAAAGCATTACGTCATCATCGAAGAAAACGAGAAAAGTGGTTGTGTCAGTGAAATCAATTTTTAATGATTTGTCGTAAAACGTAACGCCCCACTTTGCGAACCATTTTTAATGCCATGTATTTTTTATCATGCTATCTTGCCATTCCCGAACCACCACATCTGATTTATGTTTCTTACTAATTTCGGGCGTACTAATTGACTGAGAGAGTGTCTTTGTGCTTTCACTTCATTAGAGTGAAGAATTCTCAATCAAATTCTCTTTTTTCTTTAAGGTTTAATTTGTATTTTATTGCTTAAATAATGTACAATTTTGCATTACAACAAAAATTTAATAAAAAAAACTTCATCCATATTCATTTAATTATCCAATGCATGTTCTTTGCTTGTCATAGGCGATAAAAGGTATTTCAATAGAACCGTGTTCTCATTTTTATAGACCACAATAATTTTTTATGTGCACTCTCGTAACAATTTCGCCATTCGTACAATGGTGAATTTTATACCGCGAACATTTCCAAAAATTTTCGACAATTTATATCCGTTTGAAGGGAACTTTTGCTTTAAATTTCATTTGTGTGTGGGCTTTAAATGGTAGCTATGCAATTATTTGTGGCTTTAATGAAATGTAATGGCCAAATTTGGTGAGCAGTGTATGAATTTATTCTCTCTTCCATTGCCAAAAATATATATAAAATAATGTTACTTACTATTAACCCGTAAATGGTTTAAAAAAGCCATTCTTTTGTTATTTATCTTTTGTCTGCGATGATTTTGCCAAAATTTGTTATCAGACAAGAGAGGTCATTTATATTTGAGATAACGAAAAAATTATTGGGGATTCAGACAATTCTATGGTGTGGTTTTAAGGGATCAAGTGTACTATAATAGAAATCGGGTAATAACATCTTGTGGATTTGTACATAATCTGTTTTTCTTCTGATTCAGGAACATAAACCTAAACTGCAAAAAATCAATCATGAGTTTGACTTAAATTTAGTATCTGAATAATTTATTGTTTCCCCAAATCTCATTCATCCTGGTGATTCAAGTGATAAATTGGAAAGGCATCTAACCGCATTTATTACCCCATGGTACGTTAAAAATTATGACAAACCGCTGTCAATGATAATTTTTATTTTATCATATATACACACAAGGAAGTTGAATCGTAAATTATTCATTTTCAACTCGTTTGTCCTTTTGTATTTACATAACTGTGTAAAACTTTTCCGCAAAGGTATGTCGTGAAATCGGGGTAAAATATTTAAAGGCAATAAAGCGCGAAATATTCTTCCTGACATGTGAACAAACCCAATGTAAAGTATACACAGACATTCAGGCACCGCCAGCAGCAGGCAACAATATCGATTCTGGGGAGATGTTTTTAAGTTTTTCATAATAAAGGCGTCATGCAGTGAAACGCAATTATTATACCTTATATATTAAGACATTGAAACATCCCCTGTCAAAGTTTAAGTAGGATTTAACGTCCAGCACAAGGCCAAAGGCAGTTAAAAATGATCTGCGAAATACACTTTTTGGGAATATTAGAGTAAAAATTCTATTGCCATAGCTTTTTAAATTTAATAGCATAATGAGTTTTATCAACTTTCTATGTAAAAGACTTATCCTAATCACTTGAAATTAAAAAAAACTGTGATAGGGAAAGTTCAAAGTCAAATCATACCAAAGGATAGTCATTAATTTTACAAAATGTGACTTGAAATGAAAGCGAGTTAGAGAGACATCCACGATTTGGAAATAAATTATTAATGTACATATCTCAAGGTATCAGGTGGATGATGAAAGATTTATGCTAATTTATCAAAAGAGAAAAGCATGTAAGGACTGGTGAAATATCTCTCCATATATCCATAATTCCAATTTTAACAGGAAATTTGTTCAAGTAAACAATATAAAAAGTAATACTAATACAATTTTCAACATATCTTAAAATACGAAGATTTGAATTTGAATAGTATTAATATTTTACCGAACATTAATAATAATGGTGCTTTTCAGTGTATTATTAGTCAATTGATTGATAGAGGAAAAAATATATATTATACTCCTCTTTTTAAGACATGGAAAGTCTAACACCCGTTGGTTGAGGTTGACACTACCCCAGGTTCCTCAATGACATGTAGAGGGAAATATTTACTTATTTTTTTTATTCCTCTCTTACACAAAGTTTGAGTAATAATAGAGACTTATTCAAACTATCAGCTAGTACAGTTAAACCATGCGCAATGAAACTGACTTCCTTATAAATTTGATGAATTTCTTTTATGGAAGTAACACATTAATGATGAAAAAAACGCTCTAGTGCTACAAAGAATTCTTTTATTATTTCAAAAATGTTTATCATATCTCGATTATAAATGAAATAATCTAATATTCTAATTTTGAATTACAAATATTAGAGATTCCATTAGAGAAATATTTTCCTTAATGTCCAAATAGAATTTCTAATATTATATTTTTAATATATAAATTAAAAGTTAGAATCTCTATTTCATAAACTCCTGAGTCCAAATAATTTCAATTGGAATGCAAGTTTCAAGTTCTTTGTGAAAACAAATTCAGTGGACTTTATAATAATCTTTCCTAGAAATTGGAGGAGAAAATTATAACTATTAATAAAATCTAGAAATCTTCTTAAAATATTCACTGGTTTCATGATTTTTTTTTTAATTTTTCTGAATTAATGTAATAAATGTATTTATCTTTATGCTTTACTTATTAATTTTAAACTATTTGCTCACTCTTTGCTCCCCTATCATATAAATAAATATCTATTACGCCTGAATTGCATCGATACAGATTTTATATTCCATATTTGGAGCATAATAGTATAATCATAATATGGTACTATTTTTCCTTGTAAATTTGAATAATCATTTAAATTACCTTCCTTTAAAATCCAGCTCTTTGTTCTCCGCCTGGTTCCGGCTTTACGTATCAATATAATCTCCTCACAAACACAAGCTGCTCCTGGTTGACGTCGTCCTCGTAGTCGTCGTCGTTGTTCAGTAGTTATGCAGAGAGCTGGTGGCCTTTGTTGAAAAATCGATATATCCCATAAATGGCGAACTGAACACGAAACACACTTGGAAAACTAAGTGGTTTAATAAAGAGCTACCCAACACACACAAGCATTTCGTTAGAACACACTCATTGTATTTTTAGGGAAACTTGAAGTATTTTGATCACTTACAAGAATGTAAAGGTTTCTTTCTAATCACATCTGTTAACGGACGGGTTTACGACAAGATCAACTCAGTTTGGGACAAGACTTGATTGAGTTTTTAACCTAAAAAGAGAAAAAGAAAAGGTAATTATTAAAAGTTTTAATATAATAATTTAATTTTGCATTGACTTGATATATTAAAATTTAAAATAAATTATTTGAAGGAAAACAAAATTATTTTCCTGATTTTTCATCCAATGTTCTTCGTTTTACTTTATGTTAATTATGAGATCATTAACTAGTGTTAGTATTCGCAATTAAATTTAATTAATATAAATAATTATAAATTTCCTTTGCATTAGCAGAAAAGGTGAAACGGGTTCGAAAATTATAATGAATGACGATTAATATTAAGTGGGTAAAATTAAGACTGGTTATTAGGTTTTATTTCTTCCAAGCCTTCAAAGGGGGACTACAAATATCGTAGTTTATAATATAATACTTGTTAAGTTGTGGGAAAGTATTGCAAATATTGCTCTTTACAATTAAGAAAATCAGATTTCATGTTGAGTTTGACCAAAAAGCGGCTATTTATGTTTATTCGGGGAAACCCTCTTGAATATTCCAACTAAAAATTAGTCCATTCCAACCCATGTTTCATGCGACTCAATTCATTTGAAGGGTTTAAAACAAATAATGTATTTTACTGTTAAGAACATTATACATACTATATGTATTTATATCAACAGTATAATTCCGAGCTTTAATTCATCTCTATAGGAATTAATTCTAAAGAGTTAGTAATGCAAATATTAAAGCACACTTCCATTCAAAACTAAAAAAAAAACATTTTGGGGTTAATTTAAAATCATTACGCACTTGTTCGGATTTTCGTTCAATTATTCATCTGGATTAGTATGGAATAGTATGTAAAAAGGATCAAAGTCCGTATTTTACACCATAAACTACTTGAAAAAGGATTTACACGCTCTTAAGAAACACATACAAACGAGGAGGGTGGCAGCTTTCTTTTATATGTAATCCAATAATCTTTCCTTTATTTGATTTTATTCATCTTTTCTTGTTTTTTTATTCGTTTGGGGCTTTATTTCTTTGGAAATATTTACAACATAAATGGATCTCTTTTCCTACACTTAATGTAAGCGTGTCGTGCATAATAAATCCTTTACATACAGATAAAGAAAATATTGATTTTGTTTTAAATTTTCAAATGAACTATACAAATGTGCGTGGGAAATATGAACTGCAATTAAACACCTAAGTTCTAGAAAACGAATGAACGAGTTTTTTAAACGAAAGAAGTGTTTAATTATGTATAATATAAGTTTGTCCAATCAGTACAAAATGTTTAATGATTCGCATATTCAATCGCATATATGTGAAGCTACGAATAAGAGACACGGTAGTCACTCCTATTTAAAGAGAATATAATGTTATTTAAAGTTGGAGGAAATAATCCATGAATGAGTTAAAGCCCTCACTCATACATATATAAATACATATGAATGATCACCGGTCTGATACACCATCTTGATTCCTTGGAGTGATGGGTGCCGACCATTGCCTTCTCCTCAAGTAAGCGTTTTTCTAACCTATTTTTATGCTAAAGGAGGTTGATAGGATATATGTATTATGTACTATCGGCAGTGTAAGTCAGACACAGTGGGATGCCATTAGTGTTACATAAGATATAGACAGTAAGTTGTAAGATTTTCTTTTGTTTGGATAATGTTAGTATGTTATCAAACAGGTTCTTGTTATAGAGTCACTGCAAACTGAGCTGTATTATAATTAAAAATAAAATAAATAAACTATTCCAACGACATTCACGACGGAACTAGGGGTAGTCTCAACCTCCACCAAAGGGAGTTAGACTCTACGTGACTNTAGTAGTCAATTAAAAGCACCTAGACCGATTGTAAACGGATCCAGTCAATCTGCCCATTTTATTTATTTGTTTGCGCCATTACTTATTTTTTATAATCCGCTATGAATATTATACACAAATGAAAATTTTTTTGCGCTAGAAAAATATCCGCCCGGGATTTGATCCCACGACCTCGAGGAGGATGTCTAGGGTGCTAACCGCTAGGACAGATTACGTCAATTTAAATAACAACAATGTTTATTACATAAAGCATTTCTACCAAATCAGTACAAAATTCCCATATACTCGTAAATTCGATGATTAGCACTGGTGTTATAAAACAGTCTTGAAAGAACAAATATTAGAAAAATTGTAAGTATCAAAAATGAAAAAATGGTTTTCAAAAATAGTTTTATTTTTATACGTACTTTAAATCTAGCTAGAGATATTTATAAAACTTAATAATCGATTTTCTTAAGTATTGCTGAATTGTCGATATTTTTGTAGCGACATAATTGGTTCAGATCCCAGCGTCTACAAATTTAAGATATTTAGCATAGCGAAATGCATAAAATAATATTACGTTTTGTACCTCTAACACGTAATATTTTCATGGTTTCCAATAAAATATTAATTGTTAACATCTGTCAATAAGTGGGTGAAGAAAGATCAAATAATCCTGCTAAATGAAGCACTTGAGTGCCAATCTTGTCCCAGATTAATTCAATAGAAGAATGCAATTAATCTGGGTTAAATCTCGGCGCTATAATTATAGCCTCTTTTTGGCTGGGGTTGAGAAGAACTGTGCGTTATGGAGGTAATTCTTGGGCTGAGACTAGAGATGAATTGGACGACACCGATCTTTCCACTCGCATTCGTAAATAATTCATTGTCTACGATAGAGATTTATTTGCAGAAATGACGCAGGGGTGAGCAGGTGGATTCGGAGTTTGCTCTTGACACTGACCGTCCGTCCGTCCGTTCGCTTACTAATCTAAGCTAATAGTCTCAATACCTTTTCTTCTTTTTCATCGTTTGTCGTCTACATAATATTATATCTCTATAATCACATCTCTCCCAGACACAAGTATAAATAGAGCCAAACATTCGAGTCGTGTGAAGAGCACAGTGAGAAACATATAAAACTGTGCTCGTTCCCATTCCCCAAATCTAATTTATTTTTATATGTAGCAATACAGGACAAAGAACAAATTCTGAGAATGTATAAGTAATATCGATGTGACGAGATGAATGCGAGATGCCCGGTCACGCACTAATGAGTCAATTGTTTAGCGCCAAATTAATTCTCTCTTTTCGAAATTATATATGTATAATTTTCACTTGTTCTTTTCACTAATATTCTACACAAGAAAATTCTCTATTCCAATTGTTTCAGATATATTAGTAAATTATTGTAAATTTTTAATTTATTCCGAAAAAAAATTATTAACAAAATTAAATAGCTAATAAAATCACAAATTCAGGTAATATTATTTTTGGCTACCATGCGCTCACAAACGGGTCTATGTACCTAAGTCAAACCATAGTATAATATTTAACAGATCATCAAAATCCCTTCAAATCTTCCATACATCGTTTTGACCGAATGACATCTTATAAGGGGTTAGAGGGATAATGTTCCTATGTCCGTGTATCATACTAAAATTTTATATAAATATCAATTTGATTTTGTGTTCTAATCGATTAATTATGGCATTCATGCTTAGTTTAAAGAATATTTTTCTTCAGCGGGGCGACATCCCAAGTCGGGCATTGGCCTCCAGAATTTATCTCTTGAAAGTTTCTCGGTCCTGCTATATCGTTCTCCAATCTTAGCTCCCAATAGGACTTTGCCTATCATCTTATTATCTAATTATTAATATTCAAGAACAAAGAACTTTGCCTATCGTCTTTTGATCTAATTATTAATATTAAAACTCACTTGCTAAGATATTTCATACTAAAAATCACGTTGTCGTACTTAAAGTATCATCACATTCCATAAAATTCGATATATGCTTAAGTCGTATTAGATATGTAAATATAGCATTTTTAACTGTGAAAAAAGAGTTGGTCTCAATTTTTTCATCAACGAATAATTAAACGGCTAATAAGAGAATCATGAATAAGAAGCTTCTAATCAATAGCGAATAAAACCACTAATAAGTATCAAAAGTTTGTATTATAAAATATGTTTTATCCATTTTAGTTAAAGAATTCTTTAAAGCACTAGTGTTTCTCTTATTATTAAAATTTGACCTCCGCAATGAAATTCATCAATTTATATGAAAAGTATATTGTTTTGATACTGGAGGTGTTACTGTAAAACATTGAAGAACATTGAAATGAAAGGGAGAAACCTCGTATTTTACAGATTACAGTTATGAATTTTTATATTTAAAAATTCTGTTGCAAAACTTCACTTTTTTTTTATCAAAAAGTAGTATAAACCATTGGAAAATATTATCCAAATATTTGAATTTGTTCCGAAGAAATCAAAAGCGATTATCTAAAAAGTTTCTCTGAATTCAGTGATCACTGTAATGACATTAAAGTTAAACAAAATTGCCAAACAGGCATATTTGAATTTATTTTGAATTTACTAATGTTTTATTCTTTTTCCGCATTACGAGAGTTATTTTTATAAGCAACAAAGGCAGGTATAATGTGTGGAATAGAGCAACATATATTTCTATAAAAGATTAAATTATTTTTAATATTTTGTGTTGATTTATTTAAAAATTCATACAATTTTGTATAAAACACAGTCGATAAGCATTATTTAACACACGGGCCTTCTTTAAAACACTCACTACTCTCGTGACTTTAAACGACCCTTGTTTTTAATAATGCCTTATCTTATCCACCCAGTTGTATAAATAACTATTAAATAACAAAATCTTCATATGTTCATTAAAGCACTGTCACTGGATTGGAGCCTCTTACGAAATCTATAAAAAAAATTGTCATGAGAGATTCTATTAATTCCTTAATTCCTCATAAAACTAGCATTGTACGTGTATATACTCATATATAAAGAAAAGTTTAACATTTCTATTTAAAAAAAACTGTAATCAAATTATATTAGATAATTCTACACATTTGTTTGAAACTATTCATAAAAGCATGGCTCAGTTAATGTAAGTCCAAGCAGACTAAAATTACAGTAGTAATTCCCCAGTTAGTGGTAAAGATATTTTATTGACTTGTAATACGGATATAATTGTCTACACAGTTTCTAGTTTACCTGTGTGTAACGTATATACTTATTTATATATAATGCTTCAAGATCTTTTACTATTATAAATTCCTGTTATGATATGGAATTTACAAAACGTAAAATCATGATATTGTTCTATATATTGTTGTATAGTTATAAATAGAAGTAATTCCACTATAATATGGCAATGACCTCAACCTCTATAAACTTGTGGGAAAAGGACATAACCGCGACAGGGAGTCATTTGTCGTGTCTAGGAGAAATAACGTCCACATTTAAGGACAAATGGTTATAATTTCTATTTTTTGGTTTTTATTTATCCCTGTTTCGCATTTATCTTGTAGTTTTGCAGACCAATTAATGGGTAGCTTTTTATCGTCTTTAAATGATCAAATGAAGGATATTGATTTTATTAACACTGATCCAATCCGTCCATGTTTTTCTCATAACCATTTCACAGTCCGTCCACTTGCTTTTTCTCTACACTTGGGCTTCGGGCTGGCTTTTCCTAGCATCATCAAAATGCCATTTGTGGGATATTTTGAGTGGTCACTCTCGCCTCCTCGTATACACTTACACACACTGATGGCATTTACATCGCACGCAAAATGTACAAATAAAAAGCTGGATTTCCTTTGGCTTTGTGTATTTTTGTTTAATTATTTACCGCTAATATTAGTTTGATGGAATGGTAATGAAAACACTCGGCAAAATGGCGCGCTCAGCGTGTTGTTGTTGCCAAGCACCGATGGTACTGACTTTAATTATAACTTTGTGGAACGCACAAATACATTTATTAACACTCATATATAAACCATAAACTATAAATGTTCCATCCATACCTACAAATATTATTCATTCTGATAGATAATTTAGCTATGACGTTAATAAATCAAATTACAGGGCTGCATATGAATTCGAAATATAGATTTCCAATGAGTTCTAATATTGGATAAGAAGATTTTTTAAATCAATTATTTATAAAGTTTAGCAAGTTATAAATACATAATCGTAAATTATTATTAAATATTAAACCAAATAACAAGAAAACTATAATACGTCAAATTACTCAGTAAAAAGTTCAGTAAAAGCTCGCAGGGGATACGGTCCGCGAAAGTGCTACGACTAAATAAACCGCGAATATGGATTGGTAATTTATATGGAAATATACATTCCTATATGATAAAATAGTGTATAACCTTCCCGAATACAACGCCGTGTAAATTTCGTACAAAGTTCTTTGTCTAGAATTAAGACTCATACAAAATTCTCGGGAAGACCCGAGAATTTCCTCATAAAACATTATGTGTTCGTTTAAAATTTTCATAGTATTCTTTTGTAGTTACCAATTTACTCTATTGTCTTTGAAATACTGTTTTCTTTGGTCAGTAAGATGTGTCGTTAATAAATAATAGCAGTTATCAGATAATAATACTATTAATTTGCTGCTACTCATAAAAGGATACAGATGAAATTTATGAAAAGGGAGGGTCTTCTTCGTAGTACGTGAGTTCTGTTTCGGTGGCAAAAACCTGTCAATAAATAGGCTCTATTCAAAATCATTTGTTCGTGAAGCTCACAGCATAACAAATGATTGCTAACCATTCATTTATTGTCAATTGTGAATATAGATAGGGCATTTGAAATTGTTCTTTACGTAAAACAAATTGGTTAGACCCAGAGCGATAACGGTTTTTGTGTCAAAGAAGATGAGATAAGGAAGTATAAAATTTTTCAAAGAACAAATTACTACTTGAAGGTTTGCACACTCACCTCGTAGATTTTCAAATTACGAGTTCTTGTAAATATTCAACAAATCGAAATGGAAATATTTCAGGGAATAAATTTTGTAATTCCTTTGATTAGTATTAGTATTATTTAAATGTTTTATTTATTACTTTTTTCAGAATATAAATTTTTGTCATCTTAAGAAGCATTATTATGGATTGCAACCATTGATCAAGCTCTTGTAGGACTTGACTGATTTCTTCTCAAGCGAAAATTACTAATAAATATTTATAAAATAATCTCAATCTCCAAAAAAAGAAAATGAAATCTCTCGGAAATATCAATTTTGCTCTAGTGAGACAATTTATTATTTCGCTAAAAGCATACGAGAATGTTTTCCTTTATTTTTAAATAGAGAATTCAATTTTATAACAAGAATAATTATACTTTTCAAAACCCTTTTCACGTATTTATTTTTATGCAAATAATTTAATTAAATTGAGTACATTCAACTAAAATATAGAATTCATAGCTTGTCCTCTTTGATTATTTTCAAAATTAAGGATAGGAGAATAAATATTTTCGACCATTCAACCCGACAGCTTCTGAAATAGTCGCCTAATAGGCACACATTTTTATTGATTGAAGTGAATTTTTAATAGCACGGCCGTTGATTACCAGCATATATCGGGCACTGAATCGATTCGATCCACACCGCCAGCATGGCTGGGCTGTTTGTTACTGGCAAGAGTGCTATAAATAAATATATTTCAGATAGTGGTAAGGTGACGTCGACACGTTATAACCGTGTGCCAGAGCAGGGAAATGTTGACTCTTCTCGGATGCTAATGTAACCGCACATAATTGCTAAGGGTAGGTAACATGTTGACATTTTCTAGCATTTTTTTGGTTTATTTCTCTATTATAAAACAAAGCGCTGTCCACAAACAATCATTACAAGATCGATAATATCAAATATAGAACGCCAGAATTTAATGACCCTTTGCGCGGCGTTTATAGAGTCAATAAATAAAAGGTTAAGAAGGAATTCCGTTAAGTGCTGAGTCAAAACAAGAACTATAGTTTTTCGGTTTATGTTTCGAAGAATAGTCTCGTTTTAGTTTGTCATACAATCGATCTTAAGTGCTATTTTTGATCTGTCAAATTAATTTTAGGGATAAAGGGTGTCCTGAAATAAAGAGACTTTAATATGTATAAAATAATAATAAAATAATAATGCTTGTCTTTAAATATTGATTTTTTATAACTAATTAACTATTAATGTGGACAATGTTTTATTTTAAAGAAGAATATATACAAGCGGTAAAAAAATCCTATTTTTTCCAAAAGAAATTTTATGACCATTCATTCCATGACCTCTAAGATGTTATCACAATTGAACATCGTAATTTTGTGATCTAATCCCTTTAAACTTTTTTCTTCTTTGGAGTTTTGTTCATAAAAGGAACATTGCTTAAATCCAATGTGACCAAAAAATAAGTCTTATACACCATTCATTAATTATATGATTTGAGTGACGTAATTAATATTGTAAGGGTAACATAATAATTTAATAAATTACTTTAAAAAATGTAAAAATGAGAAAGGTGAAAAAGGACATAAAAAATCAAACAAGTGATATATAAATTTTGTATTTTATTATCTTAAGAATTTATTTAAAAGGAAAAAATCAAATGATAAAACAACAAAAACGGCAGAAGATATCTCTGAAAAAGAACTCGAATATAATTTTAAGAAATCAGCTGTATCTCAGTATAAATTGTTATTTCTAAAAAAGGGAAAACATTCCTCTTTGGAATAAAATAATAACACTTAAATAACATTTTTTTAAATTTTATTTGAAAAACTATGTTTTCTTGTTTGTTAATAACAAAACAAAACCCCTTACTTGTTGGAAAACTCCAAACATCTGTTTTATAGCTATATTTGATCTGTTTCACTATACTTGGAGTATTTCATTTATAATTTAAATAAATGAATTACAAGTGACTAAAATATGTCGGTGCGAAGACTAGGTTAAAGGATAAGCTGTAGAAAATATTTCAGTAAATTGGAATTAGTAGGGTTTGTTTTTCTAAAGAGAAACACAATGTGTTCTATTATCGTCCAAGTTTGGAATGGCTTGCTAAAGCTAATACATTCGGGATTACTGTTTGTATGTCGGTAATTAAATTTTGAATATTTAGGACATGAAATACAGAACCATCTATGAATATGTGAATAAATTTCCCATTGTGTTAATCCATGAATTTACAATTGGCATAAGCTTATCCGATAATATGGTTTGTAGTCGTCGGCCTTTGCCATTTAATGTTAAAAATTAATGACTTTACAGCAATTAAAGCCCTAAGGATTTTGGGCCTAGACTTGCAGTTTGTATCCTTGATTGTAGACAAAAACAAGAAAGATACGCCCATCCGACGACAGCGATTATAATGATATGCGGTACGAACTGTGAACATTCCGAATCAGATACGCTTTCAATGTGTTTTAGTAAGGAGAAAGATATAAAAATGGAAGAAGAGCAACAATAAAAACACTTATTTCGAATATAAATTTCATGAATACTTAATAACTTTTTCCGACTAGAAAAAGGCTGAGTCGCAAATGTTTATTTATAATCAGCAATCTGCGCAATGAGTGTTGTTGTCATTGCAATTGCTTATTTTTTTACACTTTTTAAGTTTTTCCATCATGAAAACCATTTAAAGTACTTTTTGTTCACTTTTATTATTCATTAACACATTTTCATTTTTTTCAAAACAAATACAGGCCTTATTATTTATCATTCAAGTTACATATTTCATATTTACTATTAAATTTAGATCTACAAGATGTATACCAAATTATTGATGTTGTCTGCAAAACCTGGTCATTTTACTGAATTGACAAACGAGAGAATATGGATTGTTTTACGAATAATTTCTTTTAATTGCGATTTAACAAAACCATCCGCTCTATAGTCAAACAATAACGCAATGGACTGCCGTCTCTGAGAGCATGGGCTCGAATCCTTTTTTTATTATTCTATACCATTAACACCTTAATACTGATATCTATATTTTGTGTAAAACACGTTATATGTGAAAAATCATATGAAATTATCCTTTTTTCTATTTCGTTTTGCCAAACCAATCTAAACCAAAAATTAATAATATAATTATTTATTATTACAAAAACTTTAATATATTTCGATCATTTGAATCCTATTATAATAAAACTAAAAATTGTTAAGTTTAAGCCGTTAAAATTATACAAAACATTAACGAAACGAATATAAGTTCGAAGCGTCATATGGGTCCTTTGAAAGAGACATATGTTTCAAGTGTTTAAATTATTCAGTAGTTGATATGATAACTTTATTCTAAAAGGGTCAAATTAATGTGACAAATTGTTTGCTAAAAATGTTACACTTTTGATGACGATATTCCTCTCTCTTTACTATGACAAAAACATCTAATAGTTTCTTTTAAGGTAAACTCTACTACTTTGATACTTTGATAAATCATATTGGAAAATCCTATAAATTGCAACGGTATTTTATAATGATATACTTTTCAAATAATATTTCAATTAAATAAGAGTGCAAAAAGTCTGAGTTTAAATAGCTTAAATCTGACAATATGCCCAATAAACCAATTTATCGAGATTCCAACGTATTTGCTTTGGATGATGCCCAACTATATAAAACCACTTGGTTTGATAACAACCCTTTAACATCATAAACAATTTACCATTGTTTGCAAATTAATTTCAATCGTTCAGAGCGTCTAAAAGTGGGGGGAACACAATACACGTTCAAGTGCCTCACTATGGCTGTTCATTAATGACAATATTTTGAAAACAGAATCTCTCCTCTTTACTCCAGCCATCTAGTCCCAGTGAGCTTCAAACGCTTTCATTCTGCACATTTGGAATGGCGCAGCAGAAAAGTCATTGTGTCTGGAACCGTACAAAATGCGCTCTGGAGAGCAGTCATTGTACAAATAACTACAATACCTCTCCATATGTCGGTATCTAACGAGGAAAACAGGTTATAACCGCGCGACAGAGCTTATTTTAAACCAACAACAAAACCTTAACAAAACCAACGATACACTCTTGTAATACATACAGCCCAAATTAAGGCTAAAAACGCACACGAATTTCCTTGATATCAGTGGAGTCATATTTTACTATAGTATCTCCAAAATTGCAATAGTACACTTGTATGTATGTATGATTGGATCACGTAACCCATCAGGAGTTATAACCCTCACTCATATGTATAAATACATATGAATAATCACCGGTCTGATGCACCATTGTGATTCCTTTGAGTGATGGGTGCCGCCCATCGCCTCCTCCTCAGGTTGTCCCTACCTATTGTTTTATGAACAGTATAATGAAAAAGTATTATGTTACATTAATGTTTATCTAGAATGTAACATAATAAGGGTATATAATTTAGATAATGTTAGTTTTTAATGTTAATGTTTTTGCAAATTTAAAATAGTACACTTAAAAGAGGTAATTTGGGTGATTTTCCTCAATGATGGCTTCATAGATTAATTTTGACGATTTTTTGTTATATTTATAGTAATAGTAATAGAATAGGAATATAGAATATAGCAATAGCCATCTTATTCTCAAAGGATATATAATTTGTAGAAAATTTATTAATCTTAAAATTGACATTATTGAGATTAAGATATTCTCCTCTTTTCGGCAGCTCACCTACATCACGGGCAACTGGACTAAAAAACCTCTGGAATCACGTCTTGTACTATGATTCTGTCAATATGAATGTGTTCCTTGGAGCTATGGTCGACCTGCTCCAAATCACAATTGTCAATAGTTAACCAACATCACTCCAAAATGATTCTAACTCTGGCTGGGGCACCCACCAACTAACCAGGCTACTTATTTTTTGTATTTAAAATAATAGATTTGTTATGAAGAGCAAACAATGTATAATCGAAAATTAATCTCAAATTAAAGATAGATCGCCTCTTGTCGAGGGAAAGAAATATAATGGATTAGTTAAAATCCGCCGATGACTATATCATAATTGAAATAAACCACTTTATATTCAATAACGATTGATCTATTTTGAATTTAGAAAATCGAACAAATCTCCAAAAACATCAGATTGTTCTTGAAATATTCCGTAGTGAAGATAAAAGTGATGCGTCTAATGGGAAAAATGCGGTTTTCTTTTTTTTCACATTTTTTCCATTCAAGTATATAGTATAAAATTTGTTTACAATCGCTTATTGAAAATTTACTACTAGCAGTTTGGCATTGATTTCAGTTTCGTAAAGTATCACTTTGTTCGCTAGTTTTTATACCCTTGAATCACAAAAGATCTATAATATTGTGAAATACAGCTATAATTTGTAGTGCGTAAATTTGAATTTCACGCGATNAATTTGTTTACAATCGCTTATTGAAAATTTACTACTAGCAGTTTGGCATTGATTTCAGTTTCGTAAAGTATCACTTTGTTCGCTAGTTTTTATACCCTTGTATCACAAAAGATCTATAATATTGTGAAATATAGCTATAATTTGTAGTGCGTAAATTTGAAGTTCACGCGATTTTTTGTTCCGGAGATATTATTGAAACACGGGTGCGATTTTAATCCTAATTAGGGGTGTATAAACATGTGTTGCGAAATAGGAGCCGGGTGATAATGGGTGGTCGCACTTCTTTGTTAATTTTTCAGAGCCTGTCTGCGGCGGCTGGCGGAGGGTGAGCACAGAAGGCTTGTAATATAACCAGAAATTCGCACAATACATTTCAATTACTTAATTGAGTGTAATATGAGGTCGGGAAAATATACCTGTATCAATAGTTAAATGATTCATTTTAATGAGCGAGTGGGGCTTGAATAATAAAAGAGTTAACTCGCTTATCATTTGTTAAGTACGTGTATGAGGGTGTTACCCTAATTCTGACTTTGGTTGCACGTGTTTGAAAATCAGAATAAGTGGATCCGATAGCACATCTCTATTAGAAATAATAAATAAATAAAGCAACTCGTACAATATTGAAGTCACGACTGACTTTCGGGGAAAGCTTTTTTATTATATTTTAATTCTTCTTCTTCAAATTAAAAATAAAATAAAATTTTTATTCATAAAAAAAATAATTATATTGGAATTGTATTATAAAAATCTGAATTTTTATTAAAAAAACAATTTNTAAAAAAACAATTTTTAATTCAATTATTTATAGTACCATATTTTCCAATAAGACGTTTCACTTTGATAGTGCAAACGATTACATTTTAAAAAAATCAATGATGTTTCATTTATTGTAAAGTAGAGGGTAAATTATTTATAAAAATGACAATATCAACCAAATGGTTCCCCTTATCGGAAAACTCCATACATAATATTTGTGATATTAATTAAGTATATAAGTCGTAGACTTATAATTTTTATATAATTGCTGTAGGAAGGTTTCTTTTCATTAAGTTTATTTCACACATCCGCTTAATGTGTACCTAAATAAACTTTGTGTGTCGGTAAAGTGGTACTTTGTCGCACTTATAATCTGAACCAATGTTGTCAATTTCACCATAAAACAATCATCTAAACGTTTCAACATACATCTCAGTTCAAAACAATAACACTTATTACACCAAATTTGCAAATAATATCCATTTTACAGAGGAAAAAATTGACATTTCATTTTGTGAACAAAATTTGAAAAAATGAAAAATAAGAAAAAAAATTAAATTTCTTTGAAATGAAAACAGAAAACACAATAGTGGTTTATATTTATTAGAATAGTTCACAAAACCCACAAAACTTTCACACATTCACATTATTATATTCAACTAAAAAATCCAGCCAAACTATTGCCAGAAAGAATCGTATAATCCGAAATCTTTGCGTATTTCTGTATTTATTCTTCTTAGGACCTAGACAATAAAAAAAATGATGAGCGAGCTAATACGATAATTCAACTAATATTCTTTAAACAAACTTTAAATTCCAGAACCTCCTTATATTAAATAGGACCAAACGATTAAAACATTTTATAGTCATGCTTTCATAAGATATTTAACTGATTTTCATTACATTTATCAGCTCCAGCTGGTATTCCTGGGCTGTTATTGTAGGGTAGTAATCCAGTCATATAGTCAGTAGTCCAAATATTTCAAAAATACTTGGCAACTGTCTGTCCAGACTGACTCTAGGTCTATCATCATCTTTTCCGGTGATCTAAATGTTGACTGCAGTCAATTTCTAACTCAAAATGCAATAGATATTGCAATTTCGGTAATAATAATGTGTGTGTCTGATTTAAAATGCGGCGTCGAAAATCGGCTGTTTCAGGAAAATTGCAAATACCTGCAATATAGTATGAATATTTAATAATTTACTGATTAGATATGATAGTAGGTTAACTGAAATACCGATTGGCGTTTATTTAAGAAAAATCCGCCTACCCTCCATTAGGCACCAAGCGTTTGAATTTGAGCGAGCGTGGCGTCCGATTTAGAATGCGAGCCACAGTATGTATGAAAAAATGTTCTCTGTTTAGATTTTTAATTTTACAGAACTAAAATAACAATTATTCAGAGAAAACTAGATTCCTTTTTATCACGAAAGTACATTTGATTCGTTCCGCATATACATATAAACAGTTATTCATTGAAATTTATTTAAAGAGAAGTTATTTCGAAAACATTATGTTATTATTTATGAGTGGCATTTACTAAATAACAAAAATATTTGGTTCCTAGATTGAATTTTGATTTTTTATACCAACTTATAACAAAACTAACTACAGGCGTATGACAGTTGTAACACAAATGCTACTTTTCCTAGTCTCGTTCCATTATCGACAAATTTGGACCTGGACTGCGAAAAAGTGCTTGATATACATATAATAAATAATATATATATCATGTTATAACAAGGAAGGGTGGAAAATCGTTTGGTACGAATATATTTTTTTCTATTTATTTTTTTAAAAATTGAATTCTTTCACAGTACGAAAGATACATAGACATAAATTCAATCCACTCCCCTAAATTTTCAAACTACAGTCTTATCTTACTTTTAGGATTAAATGCAAATACGCTGTTCTTTCAGGTTTCATAAATAATTTCTCTTTATTTTCGACATTCATCCCCGACACAATCTACAAATGTCATTTACTTTGGTAATTACGTATAGCAAGAATCCAATTATGTCGGGTAACTTTTATGGAAACATTTGCCCTACGATTTTTGTCTTATATGTGCTTATCTACTTATGTAATTATAATTTGCCCCAAAGAAAATTATTTTATTTAATAATATATGAAGATATATGTACATATGTGTTTGCTCAAGAAATCACTCTAATAAATTTATGCGGAAAGAGGAAGAAAAGTCAAGGTAAATAGAACTATATATGATGTCAATCAAAAGCGAATATTTCATCAAAAATATATCTAGTTTATTATGTCAGTTGGTATTTGTGTCCGCGTTTGAAAAGGAGCCAGGAAGGAAACAATAACTTGAGGCGCGACAATGACTTTGGAAACACAGAAGCAAGGATATTGCTTTGGTACATTCTCGTCCACCAATTCAGTGCACTTTTTTGCGCTCACAGAATAGCAAATAATAAAGTCATGCGATTATTTCCTTTGCAATAAATTGCAAACTTTAATGTTTTCGGAACTCCGTGGATTACCTTCTTCTCTCTCACAACTGGTAGTCACCTTATTAAAGCGAAATCCTTAACCCCGTTTGCAACAATTTCAACTTTCGAATACATTACAACCCTTTTGTGTTCCATAACAATATTAGNCAAATAATAAAGTCATGCGATTATTTCCTTTGCAATAAATTGCAAACTTTAATGTTTTCGGAACTCCGTGGATTACCTTCTTCTCTCTCACAACTGGTAGTCACCGAAATCCTTAACCCCGTTTGCAACAATTTCAACTTTCGAATACATTACAACCCTTTTGTGTTCCATAACAATATTAGTTTTATTTAGACTATCCTTCAACAATCCAAAATGGTGATTAAATTGCTTCATAATGATACATTATATACATGTGCTTTATTTTATTCATAACTTTTCTGTTGAGCAGAAGAGAAAAAAATTTATAGAGGTACGTAGTACTTTAGTAATTCACAGGCATTAGCCCTTGGCGCCACTATGACGATGTTATTGTCGTTGCGCCATCAACACCCAAAAATACACATTTAATGAGATTCAATTTGCAAATTGAAATACGTAATTGTCCATTTATATCATTACCAACTCTATGTATCTCCATCCATCCTCCACCCAGTCTGTATCTGTCTATTTCACTCTAATTCCGTTACTTAGCTCCTGTCAAATCAGGACAAATTCCACACAGCCATGATGATGAACAACATCTAATGTTAATTTGGCGAAACACGGTTCATGAAATGCAATTCACGTCGAATGACGTGCACTTTGGGAAATGGCCAACCGGGATCTCATGTCTGTTGGGATTAAGTGATGGAAGGAGAAGAGGTGAAACGAGACACCTACCAGCAACACATGGCCGAGGATTATAGTTAACTAAACCCTCTTGTTCGCAGAAAACACACAAGTCCTAGTCTCTTCCACAAGAACAAACTTTGTCGGTCTTTCCTCTTTAGATTTTTTCCCTAAGATCGTAATATGTTTACATATGGTTGATAAATGGTTTTAATTAAAGTGCAACTCACCACGTACATACGTGAATTGCACATAAACGAAGTTATCATTATGTAAAAACATATTTAGGTAATCTGCTATTCAGAAGGAGAGGCAAACATAATAGCATTTTCATGTTTACTCGTCCAATATACATAATTTATTTTGGGTATTCATTTGGTCCAACTTAGGTCAAAGCTATTGAGCATGGTTACTTTTTTTAAGACATAAAAATATTGCTTTGGTTAATTGGTTATCCCCGTACGGGGGTTATTGCATTTATTTATAAATAAATTTATGAATATGGTAATCTTGAAACAATTATCATGATTACCGGAATGTGGTTTACAGTCATTAGCTCCTCCTCCTCCTCTATCACTATATCTCCCTGCCTATTACAATTTCTAGCATTATCTAATTTTTTTCTATCGATAATGTCTAAGGTTTTTTAAAATTATGATGGGATTAATCATTCAGTATCACACACTACGGCAGTATAAATCTAGACACTTTAAATGGTTGTTAGTGTTATTTCTTGTTAGTCGCATTTTCAGGGACATTTAAGTAAAGAAATTATCATATTTGGGAAATTATATTTGATGCATTTTGTCATGTAATTGAGGTGCTGAAAATTGGCGATCTATCTGATACAAAGGGAAAGACAATTACAGTTCCAGTATAAGGCAGGTCACTCTGGTATCGTTGTGGCGCACGACTCAGTCATACGACATGAATAGCAAGAAAAGCTTTGGTCAGATGAGTTACTGTCTTAACGTCATGTGGCAATCGGTAAAAGATCTAAAGCCAAACAAAAACAAATCTAGAAGCATTTAGATCTAGATGTATCAAAAACAGGATGATATGATTGAGTTCAGAAGGAAATGAAAACTAGAAAACTGCGGACCGACCTCAAGCAAAATGGAACTAAAGGCTAAGCAGATGCCGGACGCGTAGTTGGTTAAGCGTCGCGTCACAAAATTGAAATCGTGTGTTCAAATCCCAGTAAAAGCAGTGGTTTTTTATTTTCAAAATTCATTTGCCATTATCAATTAATAATAACAATTTGTGATTAATATTTATTTAAATACATTTACAAAAATAATATATTCGGCCTCAATATTCTAACAACTGGTGTCGTCAACACTATTTGTTCGAATTCAAACAGATTTTCGAAGTTTGGGTGGAAAACATTGAATCGAAGAGATAAACCGGATCTTTCTAATACAAGTACTCTGCTGCTATTGAATGAACGGATACATAGTAGACAGGGTTGAATTTTCCCTAACCAGGCGCCTTCAGCACTAAAAACTGAAATTTTTTACTTAAGGCAATTGTATAGCGTTATGTTATAATTATTTTGGCTTTGAAGTTATTTATTGGATATATGTGTTTAAAGAAATAATTAAATTTGGTTTACCCAAATTGAATTGCTATACATCGAACAGTTTAACAATTTTTATACTTTTTATTGTAATCTCATTATAATGAACAATTAGGACATACAATTAATAACATAATATTTCGAGGACGATATATGAAAGGAACAAAAAGTCCTTTGTAAATTTTATTTTGTTATGAAATAAAATCTTAGAATAGTTTTGTTCAATATTTTCATTTCACAAGTCCTTTTACATTATTCGAGGGTGTAATATTAACA
>JXOV01009516.1:0-32879 GCA_001014945.1 Clogmia albipunctata | reverse complement strand
TAGACTTCCATGCTCAGAATACATTGCGTCAGACTTTTCTTTAGCGATTATTTCCAATGATTCTGCCAGCTTCAATTGCCTGAAGACATCTCCTACCTTGTACGTGTCATTCGTCTNTAAAGTCTTCCTTTGTTATAATTCCGCCAAACTTTTGAATATCCTCTACTAGTCCATTTATTAGACTTCCATGCTCAGAATACATTGCGTCAGACTTTTCTTTAGCGATTATTTCCAATGATTCTGCCAGCTTCAATTGCCTGAAGACATCTCCTACCTTGTACGTGTCATTCGTCTTTGGATCAACGAATAATTCCCTGTAAAAATTAAAACTTTTATTTAAAACAAATTTGCCAAATATCATTTTCATAATTAGTTATACAACTAGGTCGGCAAGTTAACACATTATCAAACAATTAGGTTTTTAAATTCACGAGTGTAGCAAGTTTTTAAGAAAGACTGAAGTGTTTAATAATGCTTATTGACCTATTTCATATGATGTTTTATGAATTTTTTAATGTCATCTCTCTCCAAAGCACATAATTTAAATGATCGTAGCTAATCAGTTATTTCCAAGGGAGTTCCAATAAGTACATATTTAAAATATATTATCTCCCTAAAATATCCATTAAATCAGGGATGTTGCGAATCATAAATAAAAAAACCATTTGGCTCAAGCAATTTTTAACAACTTAATTAATTATTAATTCGAATACAAGAACTGGTCCGTCATATTTCCTGAAAAGTAATATTTCTGATTTGTTTGATCTGATTACATCTACAAAGTGAAATTTTTGTTCTTAATTGGTCAAAATATATAGCTTCGTTAGACGTCCGCATCCGCAAAACATCCGTTCTGGATTCTTGAGAATTTAAAAACACTATACCTTTTTTTGTTTTTCAATATGTGTCTTATTTGAAACACTTAATTTCTGAGGCAGAATATATTAATTTTAATTTTTTTCGTACAAGCAAATTAGTTTAAATGAAATTCGTCGGTTGTTTTATTTAATTGATTATCTTTGAAAATTATTTTATTAATTAGTCATCGAATATTTCAATTCAATTTTTTCCATAAATCGTACAAAATAGTTATTTGTGCTACAAGGGTGTAAAGTCATATGTTTTTTAACGAGTGTGAAATATTCGAGCCGCATATGAGTGTTTCATTGTTTCCGGACTTTACACCCGAGCAGGACATAACATATTTTTAACATATATTTTAACAATTTCACATTAAATTTCATTATTTACAAGGAAAATTTAAAAATTGATATNATGTTTCAAGTGAAATCTTAAATTGTAAAGTTGCCGTTGACGGTTGGAATTCAAACTAATATAGTTTGTTCCTTTTAACTTCTTGGTCATAAAGCAAATGCCTATTTTATTGTTGCATGGAACATTTTTGTAAAATAAATTTCTATTTAAAACAATATAAGGCTATAACTATAATTTACTTACATTACAGTTAAGCAGATTTATCTCTGATATCTACGTAATATGCCCAGAATCGAAAATAGCCAAATTATATGCTGATGGCTGTTGAAACGGTAAATATTAAAACAGGAAACGTTAATTAATTTGCAACATAATCACGGTCGAATGGCATAGCCGAGACCAATATTTTGTGTAGTTTAAGAGCAACAATGGCGACCAAATTTTGACTTTGAGACAAATTTGTGGGTTTATGACATTTTTTACTAGGGAAATTAAAATTCCAAATTTTCATTGAGTGCCATAAAGTGAAACATTACGAAACTCAAATGTTTATCGAAAAGCGTATGTCTCGTTACGGGAGTGCAAAAATACTATTAAAGTAGATAAACCCTATAACTTGATTTATATTAATACGTAACATATATAACTACTGAAATTATCAATGAAAACCACATTACAATGAATGATATTGCCTTGGTGAACTATCTTGGTGTAAAGCAACATATAGAACAATCCAATATAAGGTAACAATTACCTCAATGTAGGCTCTTCAAGGAGGTGTTTCCTTTCCAATCCAAAAACATATGCATGATAGTCCGATACAGTTATTCCCTTCCTACACAATTCGATGGAGGGTTTCATCAGGTCAGCCCATGGCACTATACCATACTTGTCGTGAAGGGCATGCAATCCATTTAAGTCACCTGGCACTGCAATTGACAATCCACCAACGGTCCAGTCCTCACTGTTCCGGTCGTCGAACATGTCTCTGTGGGAGTTAATTGGCGCTCGGCTTTGAGACTTCAAACACACGATCTTGTCCTCTTTAGGGTCGTAAATTGTGGCGAAAAATCCACCGCCGATTCCGAGCATTTGAGGTAGTGCAACCATCTCGCAAATCGAAACAGCAATCGCTGCATCAGCAGCAGATCCACCTTTCAACAAGAAACTCATCCCTATTTCAGCACATTCTGGAGCATTCGATACCACCGAAGCCCTTTGACTATTTTTGGAAATAGTCAATTGAAAACAGCCAACTAATAAAATCACTATCAATCTCTTCATAATTCACTTAACACACCTGAGGTCTAATTTGAACTACTATTCCTTACAAAAGTTTATTATTATTTATAGTATTTAATTAAAATACCAATGTCATTTTTAAGTACTGAAAATAATACATAATATAATTTATATGAAGCTTTTCAATACAGTGGCTGTAAAAAATTGTTGACCATTTTTCTAAGAATAAGAAATAACCATATAAAGAACACGCTCAAAATAAATAGTTATTTTTCGACTCTAAATTAAAAATTTCAAATATTTTGCATCCATCTCTTACTTATAGCCGCAAGGCGTAGTTCAAAGTTTTCCGATAGGTGGTATATTTTAAAGAAAAAATCGTTAATACTGGCAAGCACAAGTAAGTCACGCCCATCCAAACTGACGACCATATAAATTTGATGGATTTTTTTCACAGAGGTCACACTTTAATAATAAAAAAACACTAGGGCTTTAAAGAATTCTTTAATTCACTTGTGATATAATATAATAACGACTTTGACAGAGCAAATTTGAGTGTCATAATATCAATTTTAAGCAACAAAATGCATGAAATTTATTTAACAAAAAGATTTTAGGCAAAGATTTAATGAACTGAGTTGCCAAGAGAGCGAGAGTCGATCAACTTCACTGATCGGCGACTAAAGGCATCGTCTTCTATTCGCTGTCACAATTTATGGTGATGTTGTATTGTAATTTTGGTAATCAGTTCTCCACACTCTGCATCGTCCATCGGCGTGCGTTAATTATCACTACTAAAATTCTGGGCTGACGTTTATCCATTCTGTTGTGGTGTGGTCATTATGAGCGTCGATTATTAAACTGGATTCAGGGCAAAGCATTTTGTTTGATTCACGGCTATAGTAGTATATTTCTTCAATGGAATTGGGAATATTCATCTGGAAACTGTTTTAGCCCAACAAATATCCAATAAATAATAGACATTACCAATAAACTAACTTTAACTTTAAGCTTTCTAAATGTCTTTTTCTAATATAAACATCCATGGCTTAGAATGTGTTTGACCTTTACTACCCTCGTGAGATGTCGCGTAATGTCGAAAACGCTTATCTGGGAATGAAGCGATCAACACCATCCATCCAAAGTTGGCCAAAAACTGACTGACGCACGTAGGTGACTAGTCAGTAAAAATAAAATGACAACAAGTCAAGACAATTTATTGACGTGCTTCACTTATTATCCATTAATTTGAATTTGACCAACAAGTCAAAGTTTTGATGTCAACTTCTTTAGTTTTGTCTCTTTCCGTCTTATATTTTTTTGTTCATGTTGCACTCACACAAGGTTAGTTTTTATCATTTGTCAGTCAAATCAAGACAGCAAAACTTGACGAAAAATAATATGCCGTAGAATTTTTTTAATTGTTTCTATATTTGTTGTTGTTTTTTTTTATTTACTAGTGAAATAAGTCTTTTTTTTGGCAATATTTCTGTGATGTTACTGATGGAATAACGAAGTGTAATCGATGCCAAAATGTTCTGTCTTAAAGGGAAATTTTGCAAACATTAAGTGCAAAATACCACGTTCCTAGTATTTTACTTGTGTCTTTATATATTTGTTTTTAAAATTTTTATTTTCTGTATCAGTTTAATTACGTCTTATATCATTTAATTTTATGTTTTAAATTAATTTTTGAAGTGTTTGTTGGGTGCTGTGTTGTTTTATTTTTTTTTTTAACTGAGACATGTCATTGACTAGGTCATTTTTCTCAAGACTTGTTAGTCTAACAAGTCATTGAAAATGACGTTTTTGGCCAACTCTACCGTCCATAATTTCAAAGAAATCACGATTGTCCGGTGATGTAATATATAGGTTTAAATGAGGGCCATAACTTATTCATGGGCTGTTCGCTCCAATCTTACATAAATACAATAATAATTTAAAGCGAATTCATTAGGCTTGTGCTGTAAAATCTTTATATTATGTTTTATGTACATAATTTTATTTTATTTTTTAATTTGTTAATTATTTGATTAGCTAAATTCATAGGTTATTATTTATAAAAATAACAACTTAAATCTTAAAAATTATTCGTTAAAACGATAATTGAAAGGTTGAAAATCTTGAATAATCGGTAAGGAAAACTCAATAAAAGAAACATGAAAATCAATCAGAAAAATTGAACAAAATAATTGCTAATGAAATTCAAATCTCTTTGATTTGTTGGGATTGAACCTGGATGAATTGTGTGCCTACTTTTAGGTAGGTACAAGGCAAATATTTAGCCAACAAATTTTGTAATTCTTTTGTCAATACCTCGTTGTTTCATCGCCGGGAAATTTCTCAATGCTGAACGCTTTTCGGAAAAATTGAAAATATGAGCAAACAAAATTTGGCGAACGACGTTGATTTAAATTGATTTACAGGTACATGTACCCTTTTAATGGTATTCTCCTTTGCATCCTCCATCCACGGGGCTCGCCGTTCCACCATCCGAAATAGCGATTTCCTAAAATTTCGGTTCAGTCAGCAAATATTTTCCTCCCTTTTACCCCGAAAAATATCAAACAATCGCATCAGCGAATTGAATTGTGAATGAATGAGAGAGAAAAATTGGCGAGCACAAAAACTTTGCACTCCCTTTTCGACACAACTTTTAACAAACTAACTAACAACATGTTTACGTAACGGTTGTTGACGTCAAGGCTTCACTTTCCCAAAACACTCTGGCCAACCGACAATCTCCATAGAGCCATGATTTTACAATCTGTTACGGATATATTGATTTATACTTATTTTGGAAATTCAAGTTTTGTATTTTAGTGTAAATATTAATTAAATTAGGATTTATTTGAAGGATACTCCTTGTTGTTTAAATAGCGGATACGTTCAAGGGACTATCCGAATAAATTGTATTTTTTGTTTTAAATATTTCTTAATAAGAATATCTGTCTGACGACAGGCTTGCATCTTATGACCAAATAATCAGAATGGTCAGACCAAGACANAATTAGGATTTATTTGAAGGATAATCCTTGTATTTTAAATAGCGGACACATACAAGGAACTACCCGAATAGATTATATTTTTTTAAAATATTTCTTAATAAGTAAATCTGCCTGACGACAGGCTTGCATCTTATGACCAAATAATCAGAATGGTCAGACCAAGACAGACTCTCATCAACAACAACCTGGATATTCCAAGATACCACACTGACAATTCGACTTTTTTATTTAAAGAGATAATCTTGGAATAATTAATCTTAAAACACATAATTCGGGTATTTGACTTTAAATCAAAATTCGCAACTAGGCTGCGTTTTCTTTATTAAACAGTATACAAATATGAATGAGACATAAATGATTTCTACATATACTATATGAGTGATATGCCGATATTTATATACCTATTTCTTTCAATTAATGGATTTGCTATTTCCACAATCAATTACTATGTTGGAGTCATAAATTATAACCAGAACGTGTGGAGATTCTTAAAGTTGAAAAACACCTTGCAACTTATTTGGGTTTGATCAATGAACAAATTAGACAAAAAATATAGTATCGACCCAAATAAGGAGCTGGACACAACTTCGTTGAAAGAATAGCAACGGAAAGACAAAATGAGACTCATTTTTGAAAAATCTATGCATTCAAGATTGATAATAAAGAAGGTGCTGTAGACGTAAAGGAATCTTCGGATTCCTTGGGTTTTTAACTCCGCAAGGGTCGCTTTGTAAAATTCAAGATCGAAATGTGTTCTTCAACAATTCTAAATGTGGCCATTGTAGAATAGCTAATCAAACAGTGGACCATTTGGCAACTAATTGCAGAAAATTACTGGAACACGAGTACAAACGGAGACACGATGAAGTGGTGAAAGTCATATATCATCATGTTAATTCATTGGTTTCTACAAAACCATGCAAGATTGATTTCGCCTTTTATAGACCAGTGAACCAAACCAACTTTGACTCGCCGAGATCAAACCTTCGACTCGTAAGGTTCAGCTTGTAACTGAAAAAGCTGTTCGCTCTCCCGGTAACTCTTGTTCAGGAAATCTTTGCTTAAAAATCTTTTTGTTAAATAAATTTAATTTGTGTTTAGAAAAACCTGTGTTTTTCATTAAATCATCGCTGTGCAAATTTATTTTAAATTAATTTTAATAACTAACGATATAATAATCCAGGAAGATATTTTCAGTAAAAAATCCGAAATATTTGTCCATTTGATGGAAATATCTTCGTTATTTATGTAAATAATCCCCTTCTCTAATAATAGAATTTATGGATTAGAACTCAACGAAATATACGAAAACATACATTGTATAAATTAAAAATTAACTTAAATATAGAACTGTAGCCATTATCAAATCAAAAATCGCAAAAATACATCCCCTAAGCAATTCTCTATATTTAACTTAGATGTAATGTATTTTAAATTTAAGGTCAAAATTTTAAAAAAATCGCTGGGTTTTTATTACTTTTTTTATTTCTATTTCAAAATATATCCATATCCAACTTTAATCATTAATTTCCAATTTTTTGTAATAAATGGTGGAAATGCAATTATTGTTCTAAATTCATAAAGCTTGAACTGATTGTTGTTTAATTGATCATTTTATATGAGTTATTTATTATACCAATTAAATTACATAATAATAACATAGAATGAAGTAAAAAAAAACAATCTTATCGCTAGCAAAAATATTTTATTCAAATCTCACTACATTTCTCGATGACATTTAATTGTAATTTGCAAAACCGCAGTCTTTTCACTAGCCATTTTCCTGCTAATGGAACGGACATTCTTGGCGCCACCCAATTGGTTTGATAAGGGTATCCTTTTCAAAAAGGAATTCATTTCATTTTGCCAATTTATTGAAAAAATATCGAAAAGTGACTTGCTGGAATTTGTACGTCTATCAAATCGTTTTTAAATAAATTTAAATATTGAGCTCACGAATGCTCTGATTCCCAGTTTACATTTGTCGTCGTCGTAGTCGGCGTCGTCCCTGGTCCCTTTTCCTCTCACTCTCCAGCACTCGTTCGGAAGTGGACGTTCAAGGAACAAAAGCCAAAATTCCATTCATCCATCCAATTGGATAAAATAACACTCGGAATTTGGGTCGATTCGGATCCGGAATCTGAATTTTAAGTGTCCCCTCCAGGATAGGGTTCACAACTGTTATTTATGTTGAAGTTATTTAGACAACGTGTGAGAAAATAAACACGAGTGTTTAATTATATGTTTTTCCAACTAGTTTTTACACAATTTTAGACAATTCCCAATATTTATTTTCTAATTTTCACGAAATAAAGAGTAAAGATTAAAAAACAGTCCAGCACTAAATTAACATCTAAACGCACACTAAGGGAAGTGAATAGAACTTTCGGTCTCGCAAATAAACTACGACACACTAGTGGTAAGCCGTCTCGAAAATCATGGTAAAATAATTAATGGAAATATTGGAAAATAAATTGTTTAAAATTAAAATTTTGGTAAAACTCAAATTAAAATAAGGTTCACTATAAAATCTGATAGCTGTCATTATTTTATTGATGACACATCTTCCGGATTCTGTATGCACAGTATTTAAAAGAAAAATTTCCATTTGAAATTTAATTCACCCGTTAAACTCGAGTTCAAATTTTACCACGAAGATAAAACGAAAAGATGGTAAGCGAAACAGTCAAAGATGGTAAAGACAGTCAGCTTTTGTATGAAATTACCATGTTGTGCTTCTATGTGGCGCAGCACTACTGTTTCATTAATATTCTCGCCATAGCACTAATCATTTAAATCACAATTATCAACTAGAATCAGCATTTAAAAAAAATTTTACGTTTGGTTATTTAATGAGGAAAAAATCTTAACTTTGCAGACAAGAACAAAGAATAAATTTATTTTGCTTTTAATTGTTGTAATTGGCTATTAGTACAAAGTACTAATTTTATGTATTTGCACGATGTGTGTTTGTCTGTGTGTATTGAATAATGTATTATTAAACACTGTGTTATTATGAGACACCTTTTATAGGAAGCATTGGTTCCTAAAATGTAAACCTTCTTTATTAGAGTTTTATAATATTATAGAACTTAATCGATTTATCAACATGAGTTACTAAAAACAAATTAAGATAAACATTAACCTTTTAGAGCATAAAAGTCGAATTAGTAACCACCTAATTAAGTTAGCTTTTTAAATGACTAGAACAAGTGTTTCGTGATTTCTTTATTTACATAAAAACGGATTTAAACTCCAATAGTTTATTTTCTTTTAAACCTTCTTTAATAATTATAAGTAGAACTAGATCCATATTTCAACAATAGCGATTTAAAGAAGACTCGTTTTCTTAATAACATTTATCGATGTGTTTTATTTATGAATTTAAGTAAATTAAAGCAAAAATTTTTAAAAATCTGCAACTCTATTCTTAATGACAAATTTTTTTTGTTATCTCTTTTCTCCATATAATATGGAATAGATGATTGTTATCGGCTGTATTTTATTTTTACCTGGAAAATATTTGTTTTTAATATATATACTTACGGAAAAGACATTTAATACGTTACCTTTTCAGACGTCAATTTTCTCGATCATATCGATCGGAAAATCTTAATTGGTTTCTGAAAAAGTGTTTAATCGATTTAGACAAAAGTTCTCTGTAAATTAAACGCGTGGCGGACAGTTAGATGTTAATTTATTTACGGTCGAGAATAGACAAGAGCATAACAATGTAATAACTGGCCATTGCGCTATGCAAAAATGAAAGATGCTTATTCAACGCATTCCCGGTCTTTAAGAGAAACAACGGGGATCGAATAGAGCCGGGAAGATGTCGCCGCAAAAGTTGTAAATGGAAATGGTTCGTCACAATTAACAGAAGGATCAAATATAAGCTTTTCCTCAAATGTTCTGTCATTTTACAATTTACAGATATAACTTGACTCTAACTAGACTTCTATATGTATTTTATGTAAATATATCATATTCGTTCATTAATTTGATTTTAATAATTACTTTTAACATAAACCAATCAATTACGTTTATTCATTTTTGTTGTGTTCTGTCAAAGTCGTTATTATAGCACAAATGCTTTAAAGAATTCTTTAAAGCACTAATGTTTTTTTTTATTATTAAGGTGTGAACTTCGTGAACAACATCCATCAAATTTATATGGTCGTCAGTTTCGGTGGGCGTGGCTTACCTGTGATTTGCCAGTATTAACGATTTTTTTTCAAAATAAAGCACCTATCGGAAATTTTTTAACTACGCGTTGCGGCTATAAGTAAGAGAGAGATGCAGAATATTCGGCTATGAGTAAGAAAGGAATGCAACATATTTCAACTTTTTAATAAAACTATTATTTTTTATGTTTTTTGTAAATTTATTTTAAAACTGCATAACATTTTGTATAAAACACGATTGAAAAGCATTATTAAACACTCGGGACTTCTTTAAGGCACTCGCTACGCTCAACAACCCTTGTATTTAATAATGACTTATCTTCTCGACCTTGTTGTATAAATAACTATTATAAAATACTCTATAAAATATATTAAAAAATTCGTTTAAAATATTTGGCCACTTGGCCAATAAATTGTGATTTACTCTAGAAATTCCTCCTAAATTTTCAAATCAATCTAAATCTGTATATAGATCATAAAAGTCTTTGCCAGTAAACTACATTTTGTTCTAAGGTGAATCTGAAACAATTAAAAAGTTATCGCTTTAGGCTCATAATTTCACAATGGTCCCACTTGTAAAAACTACTTACTTTACATCCTTGCACCAAAAATTGTACTAAAAATAATTACTAATTATAATAAATTATGTAAAATAGAATGCGGTTGCTAATCCTACTTATTGGTCCCTTTCCCTAAAGCAGGAAATTCCGATGTAAAGTAATCATTATAGCACCGATTTGTCACGGATTCCATTATTTTTGCCATCGATAAATTTCTGTTCCAGATTCCAAAGTCCGATTGAAAAGATGGACGTTTTTAGTCGTCGGGCGGCCGTTCTCTCTCTCTTTCTTTCACTTTTTTTTGCTGGTCTAGAATTCTAACAATTTTCCACAGGGTTTTAATTGTCCGCAATGACAAAAGATTCTATTTTTAGCGCGCGCCATTCTCACATTGAAACCACGTCGTAATATCCAACCACTGACAGTCCAATTCCTTGTAATAAATTGCCATTTTACGTTTTTCCTCTCCCGCAAACCATCAAAAATGGCAAAAACTCTTTTCTTCGTCCTCGGTCGTCCAGATCAAAAAACCTCATTTGTGGAACTAAAATGATGAAAAAGTGCCGTGACAAAAATAACAATTTCAGTGCCACTGGCGTCATTAATTTAATGTCCTTATTGATTACGGGACACGTGATAGTAATCCGCAAAGGGATAATTTTCTTACTTTAGTTTGTTCTGCTTTTGTTCTCGATTCCAATTGTATTGTATAGATTCAGGGGTTTAATCAGAGAATGAAACTTAATACAATTGAACTCACTTTTTTTTCCTTCTTTAAAAATATCTGTTTCTATTATCGATAAATTTATAAGAAATTGTGTGTCTTGGAGCTGTTTGGTTAAATTTTCTTATTATATTAGTTTTAAAAGAATTTCTTCCGCTTAAAGGAAGGGCTATAGAATTAATTTGAAAGTGTTGTATAGTTTCAAATCCGAAATTCTTTAATTATAGACTATTGTATGATGATCTAGTTATATTTCAATACAAGATAAGCTTAAAAATAAATTGATAATTAAATAGTATTCCAGAATTATTTAAGTACGAGTCTGTATATTCATAACCAAATATAATTTTCTAATCATTATTTGATTTTAGGCAGAAAGAGAAGGAAGCCGAAAAAAAGTTCCTCATCATTCCATTTCCATCTGTAATAAGTCGTTACTAAAGTCGCTATTTTCATATATAAATGATTTTATAATAAATTTTCTCTTTTAATTCCTGTAAGGAACATGGCACAATCGGGAATTTTCAACTATTTGCGGAAATAAACCCCCTTTCAATATGAGTGTAACCAAAAACGAAATAATACGTTTTGTTGACCACTAACCAGAGCATCTTTTTCTAAAATTATTTACATCTATCGTTAATGGAAAATCCTTAGGATCGACTTTAAAGTTGGTAATTAATATGAATTATTTTTTCGTATGTAAAGCACGTTTCACAATGCAAATTTCTCATTGTAAAAGTTATAAACACAGACCTGTTTTATAATTTTAATAATATTATAAAGATACGTGAAATTTCTTGAGATAGTTCCTTAACCTCATCAGATTATATTTTTCGAAAAAAGTCTAGGCCAATATGGGAGTGAAATACAAACTCAATTTTATTGTTTGCATAGAGTTTTCAAAAAATGCTTGAAAATGCTTTCCCCAATTATACTTCCTAAAATTAAAACATATAGTCTATTTTATAAAACCGTGAAGAAATCTTGGCCATACTTGCACATTTTTAAAATAATTTAATTTAAATAGAGAAAGAGGTCGCCCAATGTTGTTGTTGTAATTCAGATTACAAACAAAATCTAATTAAATGTACCATATACCAAAAATCGGTTATTTACAATTTTAACGAAATTGTAAAGGCAAAAATAATTTTTTCTTGCCATAAAACAATAGTCAAATATTCTTCACTTATTTAGAGTTTTTATAGTTATGTAGCTATTATTGACAGAGAAAAATTTAAAATATTCAATATGTACAAAAATTACATTTTTTGAGGAAATACAGAGAAAAATATTAAAGGGACGATACTTTATAATTTCTAAAATGAGGATTAATTTGTTTAACTTTGCGTAAAGGAATTAGCAATTTATGTTTACTAACTATTTTAAAAACCTAATTCAAATTATGAATTAATCAAAAATCTAGAGTCGCTAAAAAGTGTTTTTATAATATATTTATTGTAAAATTGTAATTATGGTATACACTGCGTTTCATTCTTTTACGACAGGGGTCTTCGGTTAAATTTTAGTTAATATCTCGGAGTGTATCAATCTGATCTCAATTTGTTTTGGCACGAAGAAAGGTCTTATCATTGGCCATCGTATACACTATAAAACAAAAGACTAGGTTTGTTGCAAATAATTAAAAAAGGTATGCCAATTTTCTCATACAGTAATATCGTTTCATCCTTTTACGACAGGGGGCACATTTTCTCCCACTGCGCCAACAGGAGAGAGTTTTTGGTGATTTTTTTAAACTGAAATAGTTGGTAATCTATTCTTCAATATATACAGCGCGAAAAATTGGGTCGCTATGTCATAGTAGGCAACCAGTAACTATTTTTGGAAGTCTAAAAACCCATATTTTGAATTATGAGAAAATTGTATAAAAAAATTTTGAATACATATAAAGTATTGATGGCTATCGAAAACTGTGCTCATTATAACTTCTCTATGCAAATACATAGGTATGATATATTATATTATTGCATAAACATAAAAATACAATTATAATAGACTGTAACCCTGTAACACACCAATAGAGGTCACACTGTAGTGCAACGGCGGAAAAAATATATGTAAAGAGAACGGGCAGAAACAATAGTGCCGCGATCATGTAGAATCACAAGTTGGATCATCCTCCAGGACTGGGATGAGCTCCACCTTTCAGTCACGAAATGTTAATAAACAAACTGTTCATTCTATAAATAAATCCAAGTCCTTAATTGTAGGTTTTGGAAATTTCCATTTTTACACATATTAAAATTTACAAATTTTGTCCGAGTGCCCGATTTATTTAATTGTTGATAAATTGAAATATCTATAAAGCTGTTATAAAATAATTTTTCATTTATTGTGTAATAAACTTTTGCTTAATATATTGCACTTTCATTGGGAAACCCAATTTAATTTCGAACTTTTTCTACAACACCAGGTGTCTCCACTCACACAATACTCGTATATATTAAGTGCAATTTTATTATTATTTAAAATTTAATTTTTACATTTCCACTAAAAAATGAACACAACAATATTACATGAATATTATAATTGATGGGATAACTGATTGTTGGTCCCGAACATGTGTACTCGACCACAGAAATCGGAGCGCAATAATCGTCCAACCAAAAACAGAAATTCCAAAATACTCGCCGGAACTGTTTTGTTTGCTAAATGTTCACCACTTAATGAACAGATTGCATATCCGCACAGGCCAATTCCGTTTATTGGCCCACAAATAGAGAACAATAGATTATTATTTTAGGTTTTATCTGAGGCGAATTTCCAAATGAAATTGCCATGCCCAATTAATTGCCATGTTATTACAATTCTCATGTCGCGTAAACTATTGGAAAGCACAAATTTCCGCTCGTGATTAAGTTTTAAATGAATAAAGAATTAATTAAAACATTAATAAATGTTTTAATCAAATCTAATTATTATTAGAATGTAATCTTAAGATTTACGATGAGATGCAGAATCATAACTTAAATTATTACTTTTAAAATGCTTTTGAAATTGTTGTCATTTTAAAAATTGGTAAATACACTTCTTATTGATTTGATCAAATACAGGAATTTAAAGGACAATTGAAGAATTTTCTAAATCCGAATGTTCAGCTTCTTCACAGGCTTGCTTGCAACAATGACCTACTACCTATTTGCATTTCAATAAACTTATTATAATTTTATATTTATGATATTTTATGCCTTTCTGTTGCTTAAAATTGATATTATGACATTCAAATTTGCTCCGTCAAAGTCGTTATTATAGCACAAGTGCTTCAAAGAATTCTATGTAGCACTAGTGCTTTTTTATTATTAAAGTTTGACCTCCGTCAACGACCTTCATCAATTTAGATAAAAAAAATACTTTGATACCTGGAGCTTTTACTGTTAAATATTAACAAATTTTTACGAACATTTTCCGACACTCTCAAATTACAGTTATGGATTTGTATATTTAAAAATTCTGTTGCAAATCAACATTTGGTTATGAAATAGAAACATTAGCATCATTGTAAAGTGTTATCCAAACATAATATTAGAATTTCTGCCGAAGAAATCAAAAGCGATTTTCTTTAAGCGTTTCTTTAAATTTCTTGATCGGTGCAATGAAATTAAAGTTAAACGAAACCGTTATATATTTGTTACTTTGCATAATTATCCAATTTTTTCGTAAATTGTTCTGCTGTTGATCTTTTGTAAGAATATCTCATAAAACTTACGATCCACATTTCCATTATTTTGTGATCACTATACCAGGTGACTCCATCCGAGTGCGTAATGACATTTATTAATTACAGTAGAATCCATTTATACTGATATCGAAGGGAAATAACAAACACATCATACTAAGCGGACGTCATACAGAGCATATTATAAAAATATACAGTCTCTTTGCTGGGAAGTACATATATACATTTTTAATTTAATATAGAGAACTTACGGGATAAATCAAGAGATACGTTATAATGACTACAACTGTATTAACAATCATGCGTCTTCTATTGAAATTAAAATTAACAATACTTAAAACAAAATTTAGTTCCAAAAACAAAAAAAAAACAAAACATGGAAGCAAAAGAAGAAAATGGAAAACATAGATTAAACAGAATCTATAGTAAAAAGGCTAGTCTCTAATACCTACAATAGTTTTGGGCCAGACAAAGAATCAAATTAATATTTTTTATCATAAACAGTCTTAAATCGAGATAAAATAAGATTTGAAGGGCAATTTAGTAATGCCGCTTCCTGTCACATGAAATAAATTCAACTAATTAACCAAAATTTTATTATTTCGATTGTTAAATGGTTGCTAATGGAATCATTTAACAATCAAAATAATAACCGACACCAAAATTACCTCCTACTGAGCCCCCAGAATTCAAAACTATTACAAGGAACAACACATCTTTGCTCTTCTAGATTAAAAATAATGTTAGTAACACTTCGCTCGTCGTACCATTTTGCAATGAAGAAATTGTCATCATTTGGAAAATTTGTAACGTAATCAAAGTTTTCGTAGTCCCTGAAGCGAAGTGAGGAGTTTGAGGTTAGGTTTAGTTTGACAATGAAAAGAGCGTGAAGTTCATTTAGTGTAATCTCTATAGTTTTGTTGATTAAATACCGAATTAATGTTTAAAACTGGTGTTCACAATCCCTTGTCATTTCTACATTTATATTAAATATTAATAATCTTAAAGAAATGAATATTATTTATATAAAGGAAAAATAAAAGGAAACGAAGGAGAACTAAACAAATGAAAATACAATCAATTCAATTTTCATTTTAAAATCATTTTGTAACGGTCAAATAGTATTAGCGGGAATATTCGAATTTAGGCGCCAAGAGCGGAGAGATGTGCGAAAGAGATGAATATGTGGTATGAGGAAGCGAGACGAGAGGAGTGGCTCTCGCTCGGGGATCCTTGGTTTTGAGAATCGTTGCCGGTGATGGCAGAAGAGAATAAAGCATTTTAAATACGAAAACCCTGGTGTTATAATTTTCTTCATTTATTTTCAATAAGAACTTAAAGTAAATCTTAAGTCATATTCTCCAAACCGGCAAGGAAGTCAATAAGTATGGTTTCGCATGTTCTTTTCGGATTTGTTGCTTGAAGATATCCAATCTTTTATCAATACCTAAATTTGAATGTATTTTTGTGATGATAAAGCCAATACGTTCAATCTTTCACCTTTGCTTCATAAATTATCCTAAATTCGTTTTTCATGATTTAACAAATTAATATTATATTTTTTAATTTCATTAAATTTTAACTGGTAGTCACCTAAGAGAGAGAGAGAGTTGGTTCATATGTAGAGCGATTCTTTAAATTTTAATTACATATAACTAATAAAACCCCAAAATAAATTAATATCTAATTTTAACAGTGCAATCATTGGAGACAGTTTCAAATAAATCAAAAATCTCTTCTCTCTCTATAAACGTATTTAATTGATGATTTTGAAAATTTAAAGAATTATTTCTTTCTTATCAAGAAATTGTGTTTTTATTTTCCTACTTTTAATAAAAGGTACATAAATGTTAAAATTATTTATAGTCTGATTTATTTTGCATTATTATGGTAAAAAAAAGTATTTTTTCAAAAATGTTTCCGAATTCAGACAGCTTTAGGTATTATTTAAATATTAACGGTACAATGAGTATCATCAACCAGAAAAGTTATTTGAAGAAATTGAAATTTTTAGAAGCGAGTAATTTAAGTGAACTCAACAAATTGTTTTAGTTTGCCATAATTTCAATTGCGTAGTTTCTTATTGATCTTGTATAATAAATTTTTACTTCGGTTGGGCTCCAAAATCCGGGGTTTGAGAAATAACCGTTATAGCGGCTATTTTTAAATTTGACCGGAACTGTCAATAGTTGACAACAAACAAGACCTGAGGAGGCGGACGTTTTTCTTTCTCGCGGGAATTTAGTGGTTATAATCGTTGTTTGGTGCAATTAGTGTATGATCGAGAAAGATGAGCGACTCTGATTACGCCTTGAATGCTGTAGTGTGGTCGGTAGAGCGTCATTTGCTGGCGCTTCCTTCTTTGGAGCGGCCTCTGCTTGGTGACGCCGCACTCTGTTGATAAGGCCCCCGCCAATGCAGCCCCGTTCGGAAGCCGGGAAATTGTGCAAACAAACTGCAGCAACTCTTATTGAATAGAATTAATTTGTTTTTATTTAGGTTATATCGGCGGAAAAAATTTTTCTGTCAAATGATGCCTACTTTGATTTGGCGCGCTTCTTTGCACAATTTCCCATTTCGCCGGAATATTTTGATTTTCTCATTTCCAATGCTTGTCAGTCGGCTTAATGGCTTTGTTTCTGGTCTATTTCAGGGCCAAAATGAAGGGCTTCTCGCCGTGGCCAGGAAGAGTAAGTTTTCATTTAAAAACAACATGGCGACAGCGCCCTCTATGCGGCCGCCAATTTCCACAATCCGAATTTGAACCAGCCAGCTTTTAGTCCAATTTGACTGAAATTTCCGTATGTTTTCAGATCGCCAAACCCCCACCAGATCTAATGCGGCTCAAAAAGAACACCCAGACCCATTGTATCTTCTTTTTCGGAACACACAACTAGTAAGAGGCCTACTTTGATCTGTGTTTTGTTGGAGCAGCACTATTTCATTTGATATGTGTTTCTCTTCTCCTTTCTAAAACAGCGCCTGGATTGAAAGTGCAAACGTAAAACCGTACCACAAGTACAAAACTGAGTTGATCAACGGCTGCAAGACGCTGCCATTTAAGGCGGCGTGCCGTGAAATTGAATCATACATCCAGAATCCGGAAAAGTTCGATGCCGACTTTGGGCAGACAACACCCGATCCGGACGAGGAGTTTGACAAGCTGCGCGAGAACGACACGACGAGCACCACGGCCAGCGGCACAAAATCGCCCTCAACATCGCCTTCGACGAAAAAGGAGAAATTGACGACGCCTGCCTCGATCAAGCGGGACAAAGTGACACCGGTGCGCAAACCAAAGACGGCGGAGAAAACAAGTGCCGGTCGGCGTGCGTCATCGACAGTAAAAACTGCCCCGAAACGGGGCATCAGTCACGACCTGGACGACTCGGTGAACAATGACGACGACCAGGTCAGCACGCCGGTGGCCCCTGTCCCACCCAAGCGAAAACGCGTCTCCAATTCGGCCACATCCAATCACAACGTGGATTCGTCCACGATAATTGCAACGCCTTCTGAGATGAGTTTTTCGCGCCGTTCCGTTCCAAATTCGCTGCTGAACCGCCCGTCGCCGCTGCCCCCGCCTGAGCAGCCCGAGGTGGACATGAGCCAGATCTCGCAGACGCTCAAGTCGAAGAACATCAAGCCGAGTGCGCTCACCTTTGGATTTCTCGGCCTCGGCATCATGGGCTGTGGAATTGTCAAGAATTTAATCAATTCCGGGCATAAGGTAAAGAAGATCTCTGTTCTTTTAATTATTTAACTAAAATCATACAATTTTTTGGGAATATTTGTTCATTTTTAAATCTCATAATTGATAACTGTGATCAATTTAGTCTTTTCTCTAACTTTCCAATGAAATGTTCTCATTCCACCTGTTGGTTCCCAATTTCCAAACCCCATAAACATTCAAAAACGGATGGTGATACTTCTTTCATCACCATTCCTTTTATTTATGAGTTTCTAAAATAGCCTACTATTAGATAACTTAAAACAATAATTTCTAAGAAATAATTCATTTCTATATTCGCAATAAATATCGATTAAATTGATATTATTACATATTTCGGGATTATTACGCAATGAAAGTAAATGAAATCAGTCAATAACAGAAAAATAACTTATTTATAGTTAGATTAATATAGGGTTCTTCACATATGGCCTAACAGCTAGTGTCTTTAATAAAGAAAATTGAATTTAAAATAGGGTTCTTTCATCTTGAATATATATTTTATTCATTTAAAACATAAACCGTACAAATGGATTAATTTTGAAAGAAACTTATATCCTCAAATGTATTTTTACTTGGGTTTTTAAAAATACAATAGAATCCTTTTATTATAATTCTGCTTATAGTGTCCAATCGTCTATTTTGATGGTTTTTATTAAAATTTTACAAAATAAACGAATATAAAGGCCGATTTTTAAGAAGTTTTGTCGGGTTATAGTGAAATTTCGAATACTCGTAGAATATTAATGTTAAAGACTAATAGGAAAGTAATGGGGAGGACAAAGTTGAGGAAAAACTTAAATACCACAGAAGATGCATTAATTTTTCCTTCATAATTTTTATCGTGAATTATTTCGTTTTATACAATNCCGTTTGACTCAGTCTGATTCAAAATGATTACTGCACATATTTATTGTGTTGGAAAAATAATAAAACTAACTTCTGCGATTTCGGTAAAAAACAACTTTCTTTTCTCATTTTAACACACAATAATATTATCTTAGGAACTTATTTTACAAACTTAATTAGTTTAAAAGTATTTTATACAAGTCTGTTGAAAAATGTTTACATTTTAGTAGCCAATGCTTCCTCTAGAAATTGTTTTATAATCGTACAGTGTTGAATAAAGTATAATTCAACACCCGCAGACAATTACAAAAATAGTACTTTGTAAAAAAAAATTCACTACTAAAATTATTTTTGATCTTAGTAGCAGAAAATATATTTTGATATTTTTCATGTCTCTATAATAAAGTAGGCCATGATTTATTAATCAATTTAAATTTTTTGAAAATAAATGACAAAAAGGAAATTTTGTCTTAAATGTTGGTTCTGGTTCCTAAATGTGGTTCAAATGATTAGTGCTATCATAGAAATATCAGTGATACAGTGCTTGGTGCTCTATTTCTGTGATATATTGATAAATTGAGACCAAAGTTCTATTCGCTTGCCAAGCACTTCTCTTAATTGTATGTGTTTAGACCTTAATTTAGTACTGGGTTGTCTTATTCTTTACTTCATATTTCGCGGAAAAATAGCTAAAAATATACGAATTGTATAAAATCTTGTAAAAAACTGGTTGGAAAAACACATAATTAAACACTCGTATCTATTAGAAAACTCATTTCATTCTACTCGAGTTTAATTATCTCACACGTTGTTTAAATAACTATTATAGTATATCTATTACAACTGATGTAGATATGTAGTAAATGAGTTTTATTTTGTTTATTTTCTACAACCTGGGGGTGTATTGTGTAACTTTTTCGTTATTCTCTTGTGAGAGAAACCGTTTCAAAGGGACGTTTGAAGTAGATTTTGTTATAATGAACCGTTTCGATTGTATTATTTTCATTTCTTGTTTAAAAATAGTCTAGAATTCAATTTAATTGGACTAATTTTTATTGGTTTTTAAATTTTAATGTTCTTTTTTACAGTGATAGTATTCATTGATTGTGAAAAAGTTCAAATTATATAACTGAAGGTGGACAAATATGCATTTATTCCACTCCGCCAAATTACAGACTTCCAACATACATCTCGATCTTTGATATAGTTGTTTTTACATTTATTTAGTTTTATTTGTCTTTTTGGTTTAAATTAATCTTAAAAAATCTGTAATTCATTTTACTAGTTGCAAAATTCAGTAAATCGGTTCATTTGCACCAAAAATTGGATCTCAAACGTCACTTTGAAACGGTTTCTCTCACAAGAGGATAACGAAAAAGTTACACAATACACTCATTGATTTGTATGATAATCAGTTTAGTAGGACGTGTTTATGTCTTTCTTTAATGTCGTTATAAATGGATTCTACTGTCATAAGAATAATTTTAAAAAAAATTGTCTATGGTGTTTTCTATGGGATTATATGGAATAAGTTCCAGGCTGACAACATATTCAAACCATGATGTATTTAAAAATCAATTTTTAAAAATTTTATTCATTATGGATGTTGCGAAGGCAAATTTTCTAACATCCGCGAAAGTGGAATTTTGAAAATGTAATTTAAAATCTTATTAAACAGTCTTTTAGGGATGCAATTGAGAATTTTAGCCGCGAATAAAGGGATCGGGTCTCATTTTTTAATTTTTTTCGCAAATAGGGAGCTTCTAATCTAATAGAACTACTCTAGATTTCAAAAGAAAATTATCAATTTTTGTATTGTAATGCCTTTCAATTTTTTTTTTAAATTATAATTACTAATCCCAATTTGTTTTCCTCAGGTCGTGGTCTGGAATCGCACTTTCTCCAAGTGTCGGGCGTTCCAGGAGGCGGGCGCTCAGGTGGGAGAGACGCCCTCGGACGTCGTGGACATGACGGACATAACGTTTTCGTGCGTGGCGGACCCGCAGGCGGCCAAGGACATGGTGTTTGGCAACTGCGGCATTCTGCAGGCGTCGACGGTGGGCGAGGGCAAGGGGTACGTGGAGATGACGGGCATCGACTCGGAGACGTCCACCGACATTGCGGACGCGATCTGCACCAAGGGCGGGCGGTACCTGGAGGCGCAGATCCAGGGATCGAAGGCGCAGGCAGAGGAGGGCACGCTCATCATTCTGGCTGCGGGAGACCGGAACCTGTTTGAGGACTGCCAGACGTGCTTCGAGGCCATCGGCAAGAACTCGTACTACCTGGGCGACGTCGGCAACGCCTCCAAAATGAACCTGATCCTGCAGATGATCGCCGGCATCTCGCTAGTCGGTCTCGCCGAGTCCATGGCGCTCGCAGACAGATCGGGACTCCAGCAGAAGGACGTGCTAGAGATACTGGAGCTCACCAACATGGCGTCGCCGTTCATCATAGAAAAGGGACATGGTGAGTAGGAATTGTGATTTTTAAGTTGAAATTCAAAGAGGGTTTTGTGGGCTTTGCAATTTCATTTTGATATTGAAGAAAAATTGGGATTTTTTAAGAAATCAATCTTCGTATTTAATATAAGTGATTCCGAAGGTTACGCTTGCAAGATGTCCATTTCATGAAATTTTCTAAGATAAATTCTTCTTCATATTTTCACTAATTTTGAGATCTTGGTAGGATGAATAATGTCATAAACCTAAAAGTGTCAAATCACAGAATTTCGATGGCAAAATGTATTCACGACGGACCAAAACTGTTTGAATTTTGGGAATTATCACTGAAATTTACAGTTTAAATGTATTGTTGAAATGTTTATTGTTTTTGGTAATGACAAGCCTTTATGATCAAATAAACTTTTGATTTCTTTAAAGAAGAAAATTATATCTGGTTTTTATATAAAGATCAAAATGAAACCTCATATTTGAAGAGTGAGACATTTTTATTGAATTGGGTGTCGTAATGTTTCATTTTATAACCGCATTTAAGCCCTTGTATAACAAAAGAAGTTCTTATATTCATTTCGAAGTTTCTAAATGCAGTAGAGTCGATTCTCGATAATCATAATCAGTATATAGAACATTCTGTCTCTGTGGTTTAGCGGTTAGCATCCTTCTAGCGAATTATAAATAAGTAATAACGTAAAAAACTAAATACAATGGGCGGATTGACTGGATCCGTTTACAACTGGTCTAGGTGCTATTAATTGACTAATAATGCACTGAAAACAACGTTAACGAGTTAAAACAACCAAATAATCAGGAGATGTTTAAATTTGGAATTAATTTTGACTGAAATTTTCTTACTAGAAATTCGAATTCCATTAAATAAAAGGCATCAACAGGAAATTGGAATAATTTTTTTCATTTTTAGCGAAATTTTGATTAAATTGATCGAAATATATATAAAATTGATTTTTGTGTACATATTTATCCGATTTGAATAATTCCAATAAATTTAAAAATATTGTTATCTGTTTTGAATAAGTTGAAATGTTGACATTCTTAAGAAATTTAATTTAATAGATTTATATCATGTCTAATTTCACTCGCCTTTTTTGTGTTTCCCCTAATCACCGACTGATTTATAGCCCCTACTCTGTGAGTCACTTTTCTCGGTAGCTTCTTATCACGGTTTTCTGTCTATGGATTATTTTACGTCATGATCTATCAAAGTAAAATTATTTATTTCTGAATTAATGTTTTCAGTATGTAAATTGTTACTTTAAGAAAGGCATGATAATTTAAGATATTTCACATATTTATAGATTAAATTGTTATATTATTTTTCAACTTCTCACTTCCGCCAAGTAAAATTTATCACATAATCAAAAAATCTTAATTAACAATTCTTTGCATCAAAAAGGTGTGAAATTTGGCTTTTGGAAAATAATTGTTTGCACTCCCGTATTGAAACATATGCTTTACGATATCTATTTGAGTTTCGTAATGTTTTACTTTATGGCACTGAGTACCAAAATTTGAATTTTTATTTCACTAGTGAAAAAAATGTCATAAACTATTCAACAAAATTGGCTCAAAGTCCAAATTTGGTCGTCATTGTTGTCCTTAAACTACACAAAATATTGGTCTCGGCTATGCCATACCACTGTGATTATTTTTCAATTTAATTTGGCTATTTTTGTTCGATTTTTGGCACATTACGTAAATATCAAAGATAAATCTCCTTAACTGTAATATAAGTACATTATAGTAATAGCCTTATATTGCTTTAAATAGAAATTTATTTTCCATAAATTAAAGCAAACAAATGTTCCATGCAACAATAAAATAGGCATTTGCTTTATGACCAAGAAACAAACTATAATAGTTTGAATTCCAATCGTTAATGGTAACTATACAATTTCAGATTTCACTTGAAACATTTGTGAAACATGTCAATTTTTAAATTTTCCTTGTAAATAATGTAATTTAATGTAAAATTGTAAAAATTACAGTGCTCATGAGTGGAGTGCAAAAAACCTTATGTCGTGCTCGGGTGTAAAATCCTGTTTTTTTAACTCGGAAACGATGAAACTCTTGCCTTCGGCTCGAATGTTTCACATTCGTTGAAAAACAATTAACTTTACACCCTTGTAGCACAAATATCTATTTTATAATAAAATGATTAAATTTCTTGGAGAAATGTATGAATGTTTCTTGTTTGCTGTATTTCGATTTTTCAAATAACTTACAAAATATGATAGTGTTATTTAGATTTTAAATATTCAAGGCTGGAGTAATAAACTTTATACATTTGATGCGTTCAAAGTAAGCTTTTGTTCACTCATAGCATCAATTCAAAATGAGTTTTTCTTCTCTAGTGAGACAAAAAACAAAAATTGTTACTTTGTCTCACGCTCACGTACAAAAAATCACTGAATGTACTGAGATTATTTTATTAAAATTTTCGAGATTTTTCGAATCAAAGACACTAGATTACAAATGTATAAAATTATGCTTCGGTTGACAACTGAAATTCTCAGTGAACAAAATATCACTTTGAACCCTTAGTGTACAAATAACTATTATTATTATTTAATAAGTTATCAAATATATCCTTATTAAAGTAATTAATGTGATTGATTTCTTGTGTTTTCAGAGATGATCAAGGGTGATTATTTGCCACATCTGCCGCTGACACATATGCAGAAGGACCTGCGGCTGGCGCTGACAATGTCGGAGAACTTTGAACAGACGATGCCGATCACAGCGACCGCGAACGAGGTCTTTAAGCACGCGAAGCGCCTTGGGTACGCGGACCACGACGCCAGCTCGGTCTTTGTTCGGGCAAAGTTCTAACAGAGGCCGCGGCAGGAGCAGTTGATCCACCACTACCACCCAGACCCTTCCTTCCCCCCTTTTAACCGCATTCGTTTCTAAATGTTTACCCATTTTCTATTGATTTCCTCCCCGTTTTTTTATTAAACACACCCCTTTTATTTTTGTTCTAATTTTTGACACATTAAAAATATTTTATTATTACATTGAGTAAAAAGAAAGAAAGAAAGAAAAAGCAGAAACAGAAACAAATTTATATTTTAGTAGGGAATTATTAGGATTAGAATGAATATATATGTTGAAAGAAAGAAAGATAGAGAGAAAGAAGGAAACCAGATGTTGCGTTGATGACATAAATACCGAGAGCGAGAGAGAAAGAAAGAAATTTGACAGCGCGCGAAGAATGGCATTATTAAAAGAGTTGGAATTCGTTTCTTTCGTTCAAATTTACAATATAGAAGTATAGTAAGTTGATAAGGATAAGATTTCTCGTAAAACCCTGATCCCATCTTGTTCTGTTTCGTTGAAATAATCTACTTAGAATGCACACACACAAACATCCTTTTCCTTAACGTGACCCCCCTCTTTTAACCAATTTAAAATTATGCAGAGCGATGACAAACCACGAAAACGTTGTTTGACTTTTTGGACTAAGACGACGACGAGAAGAGATACAAGAGAGAGAACACAAAACAAAAAAAAATATTTCATCTTTTGGATCAAACGAATGAAATATTATTTCATTGAATATATAAAACTACAATAATAAAAATATTTGTAATTGTATTTTAAATAAATATAAAGAGAATAAATGGGACTGTTGGTTTTATTTACGACGATATACATATTCTATTGTTTATTTTATGCCTTTTAGTATTTTTATATTTTAGTATCATATAATCGATATTATGAAAATATTTCTGTTAATATTCGTGTTTATAGCACAAGTGCTCATAAGAATTAATACAATTGTGGTTCTTCTTTATTTTTATCGAAGCCGCTCAACCTTAACTAAGTTGTCCAGGTATTGGCAGTTGAATGTGTGACGTCATTGTTTTGATTTTTTATGAACTCGAAATGAGGACTAGACACATGTATTATCCAGATACTCTATTGAACCGAATTTAACTCTATTTCTTTAAAATTTCAATACTTTTTTTTACCAAATTTCGGTTCAGAATAACGGACATTTAGCATATTAGAGCCAAAGTATATTGTCTTGGGTTGTATTCATGGTATATAACTACTTTAAAAGTCTTTTACCAGAAAATTACCATTAATTTCCATGCATACAGCGGAGTCGATGACATTTCCACTACTATTACTTCAACAGATCTGGATAACCTTATTGTTAAGTTAGCGTTGATTTTTATTAAATTGTCCAAATTCACATAAAATTCAATTTCGTTGTGCATGGTTTAGCTGTATTAACATATGGTTTAAAATTTAATAAAACGGAAATAACTGGTTTAGACGAATGGTATTTCCTGTATGCACGTAAGAAATGACAAGATATGGTTTTCTCCATCATACCGTAGAAGTGAATCCAATGAGATATTTAAAATTTGAGTTTAATCAGACCGATAATTTTTTTTAGATTTTTCTTTTAACTTGTTTGAAAGTACATCACAATGTTGAATAGTACACGGTCGATAATCATTATTAAACACTCGGGCCTGCTGTGAAACACTCGCTATGCTCGTGGCTTTAAAATGTATAATAATGGACACTGTTCTATATAAATTATTTACTGTTTTCTTAAAAACGTAACTAATAAAATGAATTTTAGATATAGAATATATAGATACAGTAGAATCCCGTTCTGCTTATTCTAGCCGCGATTATCCGATCCTCATTGTTATCCGAGGCAATCGTCTCATATGCGGGCGCCATAATATTCGATATCTATACTGTGATGATACTGATAGTGGCGTTTCCGTATATGTATAAACTTGTCCCACACTTAAATTACTAATAAAACAAATAAACAATGCTTTCTTAAATGGAATACAATTTTTAATATTCTCAATATGTGGTTGTAGTATTTCATTACAAATATATGAAAATCCGTGGTATCCGAGGTACATTCCAATTACCTCGGATAAGCAAGATTCTACTATAACTATTTCTTATATTCATTTTTTTTTAAATTTTTCTTAATCAAATATTCCTGTTTCTGTTACAAACTTGACAAAGGTTATAATTCTTGAGATGCACATATTTTGATTTATTATAATTATTGTCAAATTCCTACAAACTTTATTAATAGACAATTTTAAAATTCGCCCAGTTTATAAAATTGTGAATCGACAATTTTACGCGGGAAATGTATTTTACTACTAAAACTTATTTCTTTTAATTAAATTGAGTGTGTAATTTGAGTTTATTTCCTAGTTACGTACTAATAAACCACAATTTAATTATTGCCATTTATAGAATTTTCATTAAATATGAATTAATCACATTCTTATAGGAATGAATCATGTTCCATGACTCATTGGTAAGTTAACCATTCTTGCAAATTAGCATTTTTCAAACAACACCTCGGTCCTATTGAATGAATATTCATCATAAATTTAATACGAACTACATACTCTTTTTAAAAAAATTGAATTTATTTATGGAAGACATAGACCTTAGGCCTTAAGTTAACATTTATTATAGAAATATAAGTATTTTTAAATTAGAATTATTTAATAAATTTGACAAAATTTAATAAATCCACAAACTTTTCCATTTAAAAAAATTCAAATTATTAGCTATGTAAAATAGTCTTAACCCTAAATTCCAAAGTACATTGGCTAAATTTACTACAATAAAATAATTATTGAATAAAATCGTTCTTATTGTACCATATTCATGATTATATGTTAAATATTTTAATAAAAATGACTATTCGATCTATAATTATTAATTTAATGTTATTGAATTTTTATGTCATTGTATATTTGATTTTAATATAATTTTCTTATAATTACTCCCCTTTTTAAACCTAATCGGTCTATTTTTCCATTCCAGTCATATTTTGGATTAAAGTTAATAAATACATATTGTTAGATTAGTACTTCAGATTTTTGTTGAATAGGATTGTCTGGGTCCTTTTTCAACTGGTCTAGGTGCTATTAATTGACTAATAATACACTGAAAACAAATAGTCACCGAAATATCAAAAATTCGTTGGTTGAGGTTGAGACCACCCATGTTCCTTACAGGAATTGAAAGGAAAAATTTATTAAATTTTGAAAAATTATAAGATTTGTCATATTTTACCAACTTAAATATGAGGAAAAGCCTCTTTAAGAAATTTATTATATGACCTTGATGTATCCAATTAATAAGAAATTATAGTTTCAATTAAATGTGTTGTTTAATGAATTATGGGGCATACAATAGTACTATTGATTTTTACAATAAAAAACCTCATATTATGTAAGTTTTAATTTGGTAATACATAACTAAAAAGACAAGTTCAAAGATATTGATCTCAACTCAATTTCTTTATTTAAGATACTAGCCATATGTGTTTATCTTACTTTTATTAAATACAGTATCTTATAATTCGACTTACAAATCTTAACTAAATTTACAAATTTAACTCACTTTTAGTTCATTTATTTAAATTATATGGTGAAATTAATCCAAATATATATCAATTTTAGATAAAAATTTTGAAAAATAAGAGAATACTTTTGGATACAATTGTGGATCTTCAATTAGAATTATCAATTTAATTTAAGATGTAAAAGAATAATAATTTCATTTTAAAAACAACTTAATACAGATATTCCGTTATATTTTATTTGAGATTGATACAATCGAGACACAAATATTATTCAAAAGTGTTAATAAGGGATATTGACGGCATTAGGATCAATTGGTTGAACTGTTGTTCTTCTCGGCAATTTTTCTTCTCTTCGTTTCTTCTTCTTAAGATTAGGTTGATTATTTCTTCCCGAGAGTGATAATTTGGGAGTCTTTTGCCCATTTACTGCCATTTTATTAGAGTTTATTTTCGCATTGGCTTTCTTGATAACGGACTTCCTGAGCTTAGGAATTGGCGGCTGAGCCAATCGCCAGTCGTCGTTGTACAAATCGAGCCGGTTCTTCAACAATGCCACATCCCTCTGGTGCCTTTTGGTCTGCTTCTTAACAGCATGTAATCTGTGTTAAATAATCTTTTAATACTTGAAGAGAAATTTAAGAAATCAAGTGTAATCTTACCTAAATATAAATCTCTCGTTCTCCTTTTGAATTCGCTGACATTTTTCATTTAATTTCTTAATTAGCAGTAAGTACTTCTCTTCGAGCAATGTATTATGTGGAGGAGCAATTTGTGCTCCTGGTGGATCATCAGACAAGTAGCTGTGACTGTTTTCAAACATACTGCAAGGGAAAATATAAAAAATAAAGAAATTTTATAAAAGAAAACTTAAAAATTCTTACAATTCACTAGGATGGATCAAAACTCCGTTGTTGGTGTGACTGGGATTTACAGCCATATTGGTTTGTTGTTCTGGAACTCTTATTCTCTTATAGAATCAGATAACTAAGCCTTTTTAATAATTTAAATAATTTTTGATAAATAAAAACAGAAAATCGAGAGGTCCGATTAGTTGTCTCTGTCTTTTGTTTACAATTTTGCTGTCAAACTGACTTCGACGTCATTTTGGGAGGGAAAATAGTGCGCATTTGACTGTATTTTGCAGCAAAATGTTGGCATGCATCGTGAATTTGGCATTTGAACAGCCCGTTGATGGAATGTTTCGTGAATAAACGGTGCATCTGTCAAATTTCTCTCAGTTTTTTCAAAGGAAAAATTAAAAGTTTTTAGCTGATTTTATCCCTAAAATCGAGTGATTTATGAATAGTGTACGGTGTAATTGGGCCGGCCAGGAGACAATCAGTCTATTTTCGGTGTGTGGATAATTATCTGTGCGCCCCAACAGTGGCAAATGTTAGTGGAGTAAAGTGGAGAAGTTCTTTCAAAAAAGTCCCTTTTGCGGGCAAATCGGGTTAGAAACGGCCAGTCCAGGGATGTGTGACCGTTGGCCAGGCCCCCAAACGGAAGATTTCAGTCCAAATATCGCGATTAATGTCAAGGATTTGGGAAATTCGGTGCAAAAAATTGTCGACACACATACTTGGCACACACACGCGCGATCGGTGTAGATGTGGTGGTGTTTTGAAATATTTTTTTCGCATTTTCCCGTCTTGGTCTGAAATTCCAGAAAATAACCCCGAAAACATGTCCTAATCGGTGCCGTTGCAATAGTAATCCAGTGCAAAAGTTGTCTTGGGGGCCTTTTACGCATCAGTAATTTGTTTTCCTCTCGAGAAACGACGAAAAAAAAAACTTTTAAAGTTCCATGCAATTTTTTCGCCTCTCAACTTCGCATATTTCGCTGCCTGTCATCGTTAAAGGCTGTGTTTTATTTACTCGGAAACAGTCTATGTGGTCTAGTAGGCTGCCCAGTTTGGCCCATTCAACGATGATAAAACCTTAAAACCACGGCAACTGGGATTAGAGCCGAGACGGGAAAATGAAAATTATTTTATGCAAATTGACCACAAATCGTCGCTTAAATCATAACAATGCGAGAGGGGAAACCTTTTCCTCGTTATCACCAGACTATTATCATTTATCAACACATTTTCGTAATTTGGCTAAATACGATTAGGATTAAAAATTTATTAAAACAATTGCATTATTCTTTGTAAATTGGCTGTTAATTGCGAAAATAAATACTAATCTAACGAAACAATTTCTCCACTTTACCCAAAATTAAAGTGTTTATTTATCTAAAAAAAGATGATACAAAAAATGTTGATGATAAAAATGAGCGAAGCGAGTAATTTATCGCAAACATGTAATCAAAGTAATCAGTGGTCAACAATTTGAAAACGCATAGCCTACTATATACCTCTAATCTATGTGGTGTGTGTGAGAGTGAGAAGTGAATATAAAAATTCAGTGTTTGTTTATTTTTCCCATTTTTTCAGCAGATGATGAATAGAAGAACATTGAGGCAAAACGTAGTAATAAATAACAATAGTGACACTTAAAATATGTAATTGGATAAAGGAGAACTTTCAGCTAAACTCTACATCTAAAAAGTAGATATAAAACATAAATATATTTTTGTACAAGAAGAAGAAGAGACCAACAATCAACAACAACATTTCTATACTCAATAAAACTCCATCAAAAAGTGTGAAACTGCAATAATTCTTATGCTGTGTTGAGTTGATGATGCTCTCCTCACATTATTATATAAAATAATATACCGGAAGAAGAGGAAGAATTGAAGAAAAGTTACATTTTTACTGCGAAAGAAAGGAGTAAAAAGTGTTGTATGTAGTATATTGGAAAGAAGTAAAACAACAGCAGAAAAAAGAGTGTGTGAGAGAGAAAAATCGGAAAACAGTCGTCTGTCAAACTCAATCGAAAAGAAAAACAAATTATAGTAAACAAAAGAAGAAGAAGAAAAGTCATTGGCAACTTTTGACGGCAATTACACGACGTTGACTACTCTTCTCTATACTATTACTACTCTACTACGCTGTGCTGCTCAGTTGATAAGTTTGTGCGCGCTCCTCTTTATACATATATAAATATATCGGAAACTTATCAAAATACACACCGGTGTGAGGGAGGAGGAGGAGGAAAAACAAAAATTTCCATCATAGTAGACGACATCGTTGTTGCCGCCGCCTCTGACGTAGACATAGACTACTTCAATTGCATTCAGCACAACATACAGCATACTGCGACCATACTACTTACACTTTATAACCCAGCAAGAGAGAAGGCAGAGTGTCGTCATCATTAATGGTTCTGGAACTTTTGTTGTTGCCGCTGCTGCAAATGTAAACTAATTGTCATGTGCTACGACAATGGCCAAAAATAGGTAAATACCCTCCAAATCTATGTTTAGACAAGTTTATTTATTGAAATGTAGATAATTCTAATGAAGGAGCATTTAATTTTAACTTTGCTCATTTATCAGGAAATTTAGTATTTGTTTTTTTTTGGTTGTGTTAAGTTTCAAGACATTTAAAGGTGAACTTTCTAAATAGGGCTTATTTGGCAAGACATGACCTCTCTTAGGGAAAGGCCAAATAATATTATTGTTCTACTTTTCTTGAAATACACTTCTATATAGTAGGATTATCAAGAAAACGGGATTTTTATGTTGTATTATTTTCATCTCGTAACAAGGNCAAATAATATTATTGTTCTACTTTTCTTGAAACATACTTCTATATATAGTTGGATTATCAAGAAAACGGGATTTTTATGGTGTATTATTTTCATTTCGTAACAAGTTATATAAAATAGGTCATTATACATCAAGATGGATATGACATTATTAAACACTAGGGTCCTTTAAAATTACAAACGTAGTGATTGTTTCGTATATGCCCCATGTGTATAGACCGTGTCTTATGCAAAACGTTATGCATTTTAAACAAATTAACACAAACATTTTTTAAAAACCGTTGTTGTCCTAGCTTCCCCTCCCTATTGTGGTCGATTTCATTCATAGCCAGTCTTAATGTACTCTGCTTTACCTCTCGAAGAATATCACAGTTGTTTATGACTTAGTCTCCTCGAGATTTTTATGATTTTTTGATCTTTTTTCAATTTTTCCGGACGAGCACTCGTGATGGACAAAATCTCGTTGCAGTTCTGGTATCGATACAGTATTTAAATATAATAATGAATTATTTATTAAAATGATCTTAAAGAACAGTAATATGGGATAGAAACATGTATTTATTAGACCCGCGATTCAGCATTGCACACTAGGGCAGTATAGGTCTGTACACTTTTAAAGATATGTTTAATATTAGTAATATGAACAGTTAGTATGAATTAAGAGCTATTTGCGGAATAAATCATGAAAACAAGTTGTGAAGGTGCTTCTCCCTGCACTGCTAGTTGTTATGTTATACAATTTATCATTTGACAATTTGGCAATATTTGCTGTTAATAATCTCCTAGAAACGAATTGATAAGACACTGAATATAATTAAACCTTAAATAAAAATATAATTGAATAAATTTGTAAACTTGTATTAATTAATATCCAGTTTCACAGAATTTACAATTCCAAGGATTATTTTTAACACTCGGCTGAACTAAAATATTCAATTATACAAGCTCTGTCTTGCACGTGGCAAATATAATCTCTCTCACTATCTCATGATTAAAATGGAGATCCGATATATGCATTTATAAAACGTTATATATTTGATTTTAATTATTATAGTAAACCAAATTCTGATTTCTATATGAATTCGGTTGAATTAATAAAAAAAAAACTTTCACGGTTAATAAAAACCACTTGTGTTTTAAAGAATTGCTCAAAGCACTAGGGT